>CAFUXE010000426.1:218278-237108 GCA_903364295.1 Serranus cabrilla | reverse complement strand
GGCTCCAGCGCCAGTCAAGCCTGGTCCTTTCCTGGAACCCCGGGTGGGCGTCTCCGAAAGATACGCTGGAGACGCAGAGGGTTGCAGTCCTTTCATTTGTTCAATTCTCTTCGCTCTGCAGCCCCATACCTTCGCTTCCGAGGAAGCCAGAGTGGCCTTCACGATCAACCACCTAACAGGCTGTAGGGGACGGTAGAAAGAGAATGTCGCACACCTGCCTGCTCCTGGGGTTCTTTCAGGTTGAGCCAGGGGTCCTGATCAGTGGTCAACTTTGCTACTGATTTCCCCACCAAGGCTTGGCTGAGTGAGTTACACCAGGCCGCCCAGTGTGACACTTACCTGATGATTCTTGCCGAATACATCAAGGATTAATTGGTGTCCCATGACCTGCCTTCCTCCCTCGAGGGCATCGTCAAGCTAACCTCCCACATCGATCGACGTATTCAGGCCAGGCAGAAGCGAAACCACCTCCTGGTTCATCGACTCCTTCTACCAGCCCTTCCAGGAGGGAGCCTGGGCCCATCCATATTGGCTGGGCTCATCTCACCCCCCAGTAGACAGAAAGATGCAGCTTGGGGGAACAGCCTACTGCGGCCTGACTGGACACTTCATCTCCAAGTGGCAAAAGGTCGGGCTCGCCAGTGAGGGAAGTGAGCCTGTTGACCCACACAACTAAATCTTCCNTCCTCAACTCTGTGCCCATTTTGCCGCTGTCCAAGGTTCCCCCAGACCCTCGCCACCCTTGTTGACTCTGTTTCCGCTGTCATGGACGACGAACTGGCTAGGCAGCTGGGTGTTGGTCAGATTTCACTGCCCGCTCCAGTCCCCGCCAATGCTCTGGATGGCCGCCTGCTGAGACTTTTCAGTTTCAGTTCATCGGTCCATTTGAGATCCAGAAGTTCACCAATCCTGTGGCAGTGAGGCTCAAGCTCCCCCTTTTTTGACTTTCACCCACGGAGCCTTCCCTGAAACTGTTTAACATCTGCTCTATACGATTACCATAAAAACATTGAGCTTGGAACAGATATGTTGACATTTTTTTCATGAAACTGTCAGGTTAGACTCAAATGTGTGTTTTAATCTGATGTTTATTTATTACAGTAAATGAATTACAAACAACAGAAAGAGACAAAAATATGTAATCTTAAGGTCTGGAATGGACTCTTTCTGTGGACTCTGTGGAATGATAATATGGCAAGTCTGATGATAATAATTATGAATATCAATATCTGTGTGTGTGTTCCCTTCAGGATAACCGTGTTGTCCTACAGAGCAGTGCAGTGTCCTACGTCAGTCTAAACTCTCCAGTTAGAGGGACAGAGACTCTCCGAGCTACTGCTTCGCCAACACTACTGCAGCTCACTTCAGATATACAAAGAGTAAGTATTACTGCTGCTGCTAGATCCACCATGACTGCTAACATCACTGCAAGTCATTACAGATGTACAATGTAAGTAGCAATGTGGCAATAGACAAACGGGTTGCAGGCTCAAGCCAATATATTATAACAAGTTATAAACTTGTGTTATACCTCAGATATACAAAGTGTAACCACACAGTACTACTGCTTTCACTACACAACACAGCTCCTTGCAGATATATCAAGGTTTCCTACACATATTGCAAGACATGATCATTTATTGTATGTATAATGCCCTAGTGTGCATAAAGTAATTTCTGTCCTATAGTTTAGATTGTTTAGTACCAAAGCATATCAGTGCTTCATGATAAAATACAGTATGTAGAAAAAAATAATTTTGAAAGTCTATAACTGTTATTAATAGACCAGGCAATGGAAAATATCACATAAAAATCCATGAGCTTGCCTCTAAAAAACTGGACCTACAAGTGCACTTCATTCATTCTGCGGCCTATGAGAATTGAATCCAGTTTAACAGACCCTGGACTTTCTGCTCGAAGAAAGGCGTCTGTGTCCCATATAAAAACTAAAGTAAATGAGCCATTCAAACATCACATATGTGTCACTTTCAGTAGTCGCATCGTCCTCGTAACTACTTCACTTCTGGTATTTAATATGGGCTGTTTTGGGGAGTATTGACAGACAACCTATTCTGTCATTTATGTTCAACATTTTGTTGTATATTAGGAACATTGTTTTGACTTTTTCACCCATGACACTTTTATTTTACCTCCACCACTCTTCCTAATTTTGCCTCACTTTGCTCTCCTCAGCCCCTTGTTCTCCTCTCGCTCTCTTTGTGCTCTGCTTTCATTCATCTACCTCTACACATCCCTGCTCTCTCTAACATATTGACACGGTAGTTAACACAATAATGAGAGAAACATAATCACAAGAAATGGGGAGACTTTGACTGTTTTTTAAAGTATGTCACCTATTCTGTGAGAGGGGGAGGAAGCCACTCTCAATATGATCTAAATAAAACTAACTTCGCTCTCACCCCATCCCACACTTCACATGCACACAAAATCTGCAGTGGCCATTCTACTGATTAAGTATAGCAGCTCTATGATTCAGCCTCCCAAACTGTCTCTTTATTCCAACCTGGGGGTGTTTTGCAGATATGTTCAACCCTCGCAGACATCTTCTTCCCAACTCTCACCATCTCTTTAAACTTTGAAAACTTTTGCCTTCTGAAAAAAAAAAAACACCTCATCGTCACTTTCTCTCGTCCTTCCTCCGCCTCCACCACTGCCGCCTCCTTTTTTTTCCCCCGTTCTTTCACTTCTCCCTTAAGCACTACATCCCTCTCTCCCCACCTTGCCTTCTATCACCCCTTAATCTCCTCTTTCATCAGCAGCAAGCACCGCTGCTCTCTCCCCACCCTCTCATTTTCCTCATTAAAATCTCCCTCTTACTTCTCCGGCGTCTCTCTTTGTGCTCTTCAGGTCATGCTATACAGTATTTTTATTTGTGTCTTTACGTTAGTCATTTATCCTCAGGGAAGATTCATGTTTAGCCGCCTAGGCAGGTACAACAGGTCATGAGTGAACAGATCATACAGAGCAATGTCCCTTTATTTCCCTGCTCTACCATAAACTAACTAATTAGTAGGAATGGCCCAGTCTACCTGTGACATTCAGCTGCAATGAAGCTACAGACAGCCTCTGCCAAAGCCATATAAAAAGAGGAAGAATAAAGGAGACAGACTGAAAGTAACTTTTGATGTGTTTAATGAAATATCTTCTACAGAAAACGTAAAAAAATGCAGACAATATGTGCACATAGTTGAAACTCCGCTCTGCTTTTTCTATCAAATTCATTCATTCTGTCAGACTTTGTGTTAAGCTTTTCATGCTCATTGCAGCAGCTCCAATACTGTCTTCTTTAAGGAATATGGTTTATATAAATCCTAAGCTCAGACATCACTCTCACCAGTCATAAATACCCAGGGGACAGCGGAGACGCTGTAAATACTGCTGTAGGAAAGAAAACTTGCTGGAGCTTGTGTGCAGCATGCTTCAATCTGATTGGCTTTCTATTCATTGCCTGCGGACAATTTCTCACTCAACTCGACACTTTTTCAATTCAAATCTTGCTACCTAGAGCATAATTGCCGATATACTGCTCCAAATGCCCACTTTGATTGACGGTGCATCAACCCCACCTGTAAATTTTAGGGTTCTGTCTGAAAGCTGGCTTTGTTCCTGGCATTGTGGAGATACAACAATTCAATCACAAGGAAATATTTAAGTGGTTCTGATTAAAATAAGTAAATGACATCGTCATGCAGCATAATGGAGCTCTATTACAACATTACCTGTATACTTTACTACATTTCTTATGGAGATCATGATTGCTGCCTGAAAATGTTGACAAGCCTATACCCTTGAAATATCCCTGCATTACTTCAGTACTGCTGTGCTGTAATGTCTGATGTTTAAATTTGGGCTTGGAGAGTCCTACTACCACCATCTTCAGCCATGAGAACTGTTGAGAACTTTATCTCACCATGTTAAAGGACTGTCATTGTTTTTTTCTGGCACAGCACAATGATGAACCTATTCTTAATCCTGCCTACAAAGCCCTGAGTCATCAAATTTAAGACTCATTCTAAAATAATTACCTCCACCAAGGAGGTCATGTTTTCGGCAGCATTTGTCTGTCTGTTTGTTTTTTTGTTTGTGTACAAAATAACTCAAAGTACTGTACAGATTTGAATGAAATGAAATGAAATTCAAACAACGTGTGTATTGGGACAAGGAACAGATGATGAGATTTTGGTGGTGATCAGTGATCCAGAACACCATCTGGAATTTCAAATGTATATTATTTAAATTATTATTGCTTTCGCTAACTGCTGCCATCTAGTGGATGGAATATTTCAATGCCAGTGCATGGCGAGGTCTGTGCTCTCTGAGTGCTTGTTTAGTTTGTGAATGTTTTCATCTGCTACTGACATGTGGATATTAAGAGTTGGGCACAAGATGATTTAATTAAAAGAACAGTTAAACCTCAAATGAAAATGATGAGCTAACCATGATGGAAATATGGTATTTATATTGCTTAATTAACGTTAGTCCCCTCTTTGCTCTATTTATACTTTATGTTTTTACCCACCACAATGTTTTTGTCTAAAGGAGCTGAAGCTTCAGTGAAAATTTAACCTAGACCTAGGTCATGAATTCACTCTTTATCCAGTTTCAAGCCATATCTCTACAACATATTTTAACTTAGTGAAAGGTTTTAGTCATCCTACATGTAGATATTTAGTTATTGGAGGAACAAGCTGAACAGCTCTAGAGAAACACAGATTCTTAGCAAAAATGCTTTATATTGTATATTTTCTGGCTTAAATTACCCAGTCCATTTGTTTTGGAGAGGAGGAGACCTTAACCGATAATTCAAGTCCTGTTTAAAAAACCTCCTCAAACGCTGGAAATGTAGTTATTAGAGAAACAAGCGGAGAAAATGTTAGCAGCTGCCTGGCTTGCAGACCGTCTGCAGAGATGGTGAACTGCATCAGAGAAACACTGGTGTTATCATGAAACTGCTTTATCCATTGTTTTTACCTTTTATTAATCATCCTTAAAAACCCTATGCATAATTTGGTTGCTGTAAAAACCTTCTGAAGAAAAAACTCTGGAGGAATTCTAACTGAGGGAAACTGACTGCTATTTTGGCATTACTCTGACTTTTGATATTGTTTTCAGCAGAAAATTACACATTGCGCATCAAATGATGCACACAGGTGTTTGTGTTCAATAGAACTACAAGTTATAAATTACCTGCTGATGGCTCTTATAGGATATTGGTGCGTCCTTATGGGAGACTCTCAATAGCAGGATGCTCAAATGTTTGCATACTGCCTCTTTAGTGTTGTGTAGAGAACCTTTATGGCCCCAACCAGCAGAGTGTTTTGGTATGTTAACAAATCAAACAGGTCAAATGCATCATTACAGCTGTACAGAGTAACACTGCTGTACTAACCAAAGAATTCTCCAAGAATCCCTCCTCAGAGTTTACTTTTTATTTACCCCATCGGCTCGTCTTGCCTCGCCTCGTTGTACCTAATTGTCCATTCGGTGGCAGCTGTATCTCTGGCATGCTCTATTGCTCTATTCATTATCTCAAGAGTCTCAGAGCTGCCCCAGGTAGGCTCCCCTCCTCCAAATATTTAGAAACACATCTAAGCATGTCGTTAATCATGTTTGCGCAGCGGCCATAATACTTCCTACTTATCTTACTTTGCTGGGACCTGTCTTTCAAGTCCGGATGCCGCTGCACTGATAGTTTTGGAATGGGTGCTTGGGAACCAATTATAATGCAACTAGATGCTTCTTTTGTAGAAGATTTTCACAAAGAGGGGGGTTGATAGACAAAAAGAAGGCAAGAGGAAAAGAAGCAAGGGTGGAAAGAGAGAAACAAGGGAGGCCTTGGTGGCTAGAAGGATACAAAATAAATGGAGAGGTGCTTGTGCTTTAATTGGGTATTGTTCCAGAGATGTATGTGAGTCTAGTCACCGGTAAGAGTGTGGGTGGCTTGTAGCAGGTTCCTCCATTTGAAAACAAATGGTCACCAGTGGACAGTGCATTGTTAGACTGAAAAAAGACCAGTGTGGCAAATCCTTCATCTGCCCTCTCTCCAAGAAATGGCCATGGACCTCTGCAGTTGTGTGTTCACAAGTACATGTTTCTTTTCGTGTGTGTATAGATCTACGTGTATGTCCTACTGTGGCTATTGAGGTGTGATTTAAACCCCTATAAACTCTGTGTGTGGACCTAAGTTGTGTATACATGCTGTTGTGTGTCCCATACACAAAAGGCTGTAAGTCATTGTCACATGATTCAGTACTGCCTCCAGTGTTGTTCATATGGAGCTCACAACATTTGTAATAGCCCATTGTATGAAACCTTGTTTTACTGAGATATTGCTATTTCGGTGGTGATTTGCTAATTTAGTGAGAGATTTGATTGTATTTTAAGATGTGCACTCATTCCAATTAATCTGTCATCTAACAAATGCAATGTAAATTGTCTGCCATCACATCCAATCCTGTTTTCTATGACACTACTTAATGCTTTTGCCAAGATATGTTGTGAAGGGAATGGTGCCAGTACTATGAATGTTTGTTTCTAAAAAAAAAAAAGTAAACATTTATCAGATTGAACACAAAATATATTGTCCTTGTACAGTTTTTAATCAAATATAGTATGTCAGAAAGGATTCTAACTTTGTTTTTTATGTTAGATTTAGACAACTTTCAAACTTTTTTGGAGTCAGGGTTGTACACAGAGGTGCAGAACATACACATAAAAAATATACACTTAGCCCCGTAGAACAGAAGTTGTAGAGAGGAATTTGGATGTCAAAAACACTTTCTCCAACCAATGCTTGGTCAGTGCCCCTTTTGCTTCCGTTTTTGGCGCATGGAATGGTGCGTCAGCTTCATATTACAGTGTGGCTTTTACAAATAAAAGTAATGAGTGGGGTTGAGAAAAAAGAACAAGGTTGGTATTCAAAATGACTAATTCTGTACATGACATAGATTGTTAGTGATTAAAGTCATGGTCAAAGTCAATAACACCTTGGACCCAAGTGAGGTGTGACCCATCCATCAACGTAAATAAAAAGCCTGTTGCATGTCATACATAGGCAAGGCGTCCATATCTGACAAGTTGGAGGTAAGAATGGGCTGATCGACAGTTGGCATGCAGATCGCGACATTTTGAAATCAGAGACTGTAATTTACTGACTAGGAAAACTTGGTTATTATTTGGAAAGGTAAACGTCCTCATATTGAAGCTGTACTGAATCCTTTAGTGATTTTTTTTTTTACTTAGGTTTTGATTAGGTTCAGATAGTTATCTGTGTGACTTCTGGAGCTTAATTGATTTTTGCTTGTGGTGCTTAGCTTATTGGTAAACAACAGAGTTAAAAGTTGATAGCAGCATCTTCTTAAGGATTAACCATAGACCTAGAAAGAGATGTTGCTGATTGGTATGATTTGAGAGATTTCCCAGCCACTAACAGTGGAATAAACACACTGCAGGTAGAGACTGAAGATGGAAGAAATACTGATGAAATTCCTTTCTGCAAGGCACACTGATGGTCTAAATTGTTTCAGAGTGAATCGAGAGTTGAATTTGTTATATATGCACATCATAAATCCCCATAGTGAACCCTGTGGCCTGGGGAACATATTCATATGTTAGTATTTTCTCATCATTTACGGGTTTATAGTTCAGTAAATGCCTGTTCTGTCTGATTCTATCTTCTCTGTGGCTGTCTGTCCCACACCCACTTGTCTCTATCACATTGATATCAATGGAGTCTGGCAGGCTGAGTATTTTGATGCAGAATATATCAGGAATAAACTGGAGTAGTTGTAATCCTTTCAAGTGAGTCAAGGCTGATTAGAGCAGGAGTGCTGTTCATGTCTGGTTCAGACTGAGGAACAGAGCAACTTTGGAGCATTTAAAATATAAGTGGGCTGATCTCTCACACTGGCAACAACTTGACATTGGCAACAACTTTGAGTCCGTCCATATGAGCCCTGCATTGGCAATTGTTTCTTCTCATGCATTATCTTGAAATATGACAATACACACATTCACTGTTGGATTGGCGTTGGTAATCACTGTCTCTGAGTAATTCCCAATTCCCTTATTTGGTCTCTTGTCTGACCTGGAATTCTGTTATTTCAATCTGAAGAGGAAAGAGGAGTCACTAAGGAAGCATGATCCTCAGGGCTGGTTCCTTAAGAACCAGTTTTGGGACAGGTCCCTGACAGGGCAAGTCTTGGGGCTTAATTCGGACTTGAAACATGATTTTCAACTCATGACGCATCTCAGTCTTGCACTTTAATGACTCAGACTCGAGCATATTTGGTACAAACTGGGGCAGGGTGTGTGCCCCTGCTATTCACAGTCAAAAGATGTCCAGAGACGCACACCGCATCATGCTGTTTTCTTTTATGAATTTCACCTCCAAAGCAGTTAAAAATGTTCTATTTGCCAAAGGATGATTAAAGAGATGTCAGATCATAAACAACACCTATCACGGTGGCAGCCAGAAAAGAAAAGTTTACTGAAGCTAACATGACTGAAATGTGACTCAAAAACCGGTCACAGATCTAGGGTACCACATTATAAAAGTTGACTTTGGAATGCTGATATCACTCGAACACTGGAGACTGACTCTGTCTCAAGAATTGGGACTACAACACTGCTTGGTGCTTGTTCCTGACAAACAGATCTTGGGGCTCTTGGGGATGATTTATTATTGCTTAGTGCTGGCTCCTGGTGGGTCAGTCTTGGAGCTGATTCATGATGGGCCAGTCCTGGGACTGATTCCTGACGAGCCAGTCTAGGGGCTGGCCTAGGGACCAATCTCAACATCATCCTGAAATTCACTGTCAGACATTTAATTGACACTGCCATCATCCTTATATTCAGTGAATTTTTCTCTAGTCTTCGGCTAGTCTTGAGGCAGGTTCCTAATGGGCAGGTTTTGGGGCTAATTCCTGACACACCTGTTTTGAGGCTGATTTTTGGCCAGTCTTGGGGCCTGCTTAGAGTCAATCTCATCCTCCTCCTTTTCAAACTTGCTATTAACTTGCTTATTGACAGAGACGTGAGCCTCATATTCAGAGAATTCTTTGTCTTCTAAAAAGGAAAACACTTATTCCAAAGATCGCCTCCTCTAAAATGATTTATAAGGCTCTCTGAGCAAAGATTATCTTTGCCGTACTGATCAATTGTAAAAATGGGAGCTACCACACAGAGCTGTTTATCTGATCTGTTCTTTCTTCAATTTGAGGAACAGTGTGCAAAGATATTGCATATTTATAATGTGAAATAACATTATACCACATTAGGGTAAGTGTAATATGAAGCAATATTAGTAGTAACTAATTATGTCTTAATACATCGGGACTGGCAGCCTTTGTCACAGCCAATAAAAACTTCCAAATAGAGAGATAATAAATAAATGTAGATACATTCAATGCCTATTGCAGAATAAATGGTCAATATTAAAAAATAATTTGGCTATAGTCTCTCACTGTCTGCTGTTTTACTTTTAACTTTATATAAGCTTAGTAACACAAGAGTAAGATTTCATTAAATCTTTTAGATATCTTTGTTTTAGGTGTTCATTGTATTACTTAAAACATGAGTACATGTATCACAAAATAAATGCATCTATTCTTTTGAATGGGTAAATTTAAGCTACAGTGCTACCTGTTGCTTCCTCATGTCTTTGTTAGGAATGAAGACATTTTAGTCAAATTGCTTCTTCATTTGCTCCTGTTCTGTCACAGTTGGAGCTGTCAGAAGTAGATCTATAGCAGGTCTGGGACCAGCAGGCTGCATATGGATCAATGAAAAGATCAACCAAGATTAGTTGTTTGTTTTGCTGCTCATGCATGCAGTGCGACTGTCCCTGAAGAGAGTGGGGGGGGGCAGTGTCTTCCTGCCTTCTGCTTCTGGTGTCAGAGCTCGCAAGCTGTTCCCATCGGTGAAAATCCACCATGCCATCTAGTCAGCTTAAGTCCAGGACACTGATTTATCATCCAATAAACTGGAAAATACAATTCAAAAGAACACTAAATGTGGTCAGTTTGACCCAAAACACACTATTGACATCACTCAAAATTTTACTTTCAGACATAATAACAAATGATACTGTAAAATCAAACATAACGGCTCCCCTAGAAGAATAAATAATAATGACATGCTGTATTATGAACACATACTTTGTATTCATTGTTGAAAATCCTCCTCTGTGTACTCGTTGCTAGCATATGGGCTGACTGGAAAAATAATGGCTCATATTTTAATTGAATTATGACACCATGACAGGTTTTAAAACATGAAAGTGATGACAATACACCAGCTTCAGAATCATACCATAAATGGTAAACATGAGCATCATCTACATTAGGGAATATGCGATAAGTCTAATTTATATATCTAATTTATATGTTTTCCCACATAAAACCAGAGGAAACGGAGCTCACAATAAATCACCAGAATGAGTCCCTGACTTTATGGCCATGCAGCCATCCACGATGGTTTCGACAGCACACTTGGCATAATGTTTGACATAGTACACTGTCGGCAATATGTTTGAATTACCACAGTTCTTGTATTGTCAGGAAATGCATTGTGTGACTGCGGCAGGCACCATGAATATGCATAATCACGAGCTGCCTCGGCCCCAGAAAGTATTTCTATGACTTTCAGTATGGCCTTTCCATCACAGTTTCATATCACAGCGACAGAACATAAGTAGAGGAGCGAATATGAAAATATGTGTAAGGTGAAGAATGAGCCTTGTCATCACTTGTGGCTGTGGCATTCGTCAGGTGCTGTGGTATGATGCATTTTTCCAGCAGTAGTTTGTAACTCGCCTGCTCTGAAGGTGCCATGTAAGACTTACTGTTTGTAATCGGCAGAGGCAGGTGAAGTCAGAGCCTTCTTAAGATTAATTTCTACTTAATAGATAGGCCCTAAATGAATTAAAGACAGATTATAGCCTAATTTGTGTGTAACCTATAGCCCTGCAATATGCATAATTGCTCTTAGCAAGGATTAATCAATGCTTATTCCCTAAGTGCACTGTTTCTCTGTGGGCAATCTTCTGTGAAGGTGCATTTTAAACCATTGAGCAATCAGTTGATCAATTGCAAGACAGAAAAGCACATAGGATTTATTTACTGTGATTTGGAATTGGCATTATACAGCATGTAGGTAAAACAGAATAGAAACTCACCAAGCACAAAGTGAATAGTAAGTTTCCATAGAGGCTTCTGTATTGGTTTTCACTATTTGAGATCCCAAAGACCTCCTTTAATTATGTCGTATTGTGGCACCCTGTTCTTCTGTACTGGTACACTGGTTTTCTCATAATAGCAGAACAGTAGTAGATAGATATCATTATTTATGCACATTTTCTGTAGCCTACTTTCTTAAAATTTGGTTATAACTTGTGATATTTGTGTATGTTTTGTATGGACACCTGGCCAGTGTCCCATCATGACTTTCTAGGATATTTAATAAAACTGTTGCTGTTATTACCATGACAAGCTAAAATGTCTGCTTCGAAAAAAAGGCTTTTTCATATAACATGAGATGTAAACTTGTACAATGACAATATATTTTCTGTTCAGACTTGTATTTTTGTAAATTTAATATGATGTGGAGTCTAGCCAATGTCTAGCAGATGGCTACTCTGTCAGGGTGACAGGAATGTAAACCTTTGTCAGAGCAGTGTTGATCTGACTCTGTGGTCCTTTCGTGGCTATACTTTGTGGCTTAAATAATGCTTTATTTCAATGTGTTTCTCTTTTGGTTCAACCCCTAATTACTATTTATATGCAAAATATGAAAGCAACGAGTAGTATACAAGCAGTATTTTTGTTTTATTATGTAGTGCCCTTGTAGTTTCCGAGTGCAATTCATGCATACATCACTGTGTAAATACATGCATTTGTTAGTATGGCATATTAGGATTTAAAAGAATTGATTCTTAGATTCAAAACAATCTTTTTTATATAGGTATATCGTGTAAAGCTTTAACCTGGCCTGTCTTTTCTGTTTTTCCTAGATCATGATCCCCATTAGTCTCGTGTTGCTCCTTGTTAGTCTCGCATGACTCTACAGGCGTACAACATGCAGGTTTAAGGCACGGGGAGAAAGATAAACAGACAGTGACCGTGCTTTCAATTTTTAAATGTCAAGACCACAATGCCAAAAAATAATAATCAGAAAAGAGGCGAAATATGCTTGTCCATCTGCCACCACACCAGTCCCTCTTTTTTCATCTCGTTTATCAATGCCTCCACAACTGCTGCTTTTAAAAGAAACTTCAGACACTAAGCGGTCATGACATTTTGCTATTGTATCCTACTAGTTAGTAGTTAGCTGCAGTTTCAGCTGTCCATCAGCACTGCTATTACAGCTGCTCAGACAGAGAGCCCACAGTAACGTTACAGTGTGGAGCTCTGAATATCACAGCTGTGTATCCCAACAGCGTTTCGGCACTGAAAGGGAATACTTACGAGCGCACAGAGCCGACCAATGCGTTAGCTGAAGCCAGCTGGAGAATAAGGTTTTACACATGAGATCAAGACAAGGCCTTCAGAAGTTTCTGTCATTAATTTTAAAAAAGGACAGAAAATATTCAGTAAAAGCAACTCCTGGTAGGGAGCAGCTCATCTGCAAGCACTGTCTGCTTGCACTTTGAATTCCACCAATCTCTGAATACTACTTGTGTAAACTACTAAAATTTGTTATTTGTACAATTTACAACATTAAGTCTCTGAAAATCTCTTGTGTATAAAAGAACAAATGTTATTGTAACTGAAATATATGCAATCAAATTGATATCGATTGGATCAAATCGAATCAGGACCTTGTGAATAATAATCATTGAGTAATGTAATCATGACAAATAGGGCTGGGTATCGCCACTGATTTTTTCCAAACATGGTCAAGCAAGTGCATTAAAAGAAGACACAGCAAACCAGCTAATATTACTCACTAGTCCCAACACCAAGAAGGCCAGCTTTGTGTCTGACTGCAGCCTTTTATTCCATCAAGTTCTCTAAAACCCAGTCCGAGACTTGCTCTTGTCCTGCAGCCTCTTGCTCGGTCACTCTCTTCTTAACTTCCATTAACAGCATCCTCTTTGGTCACTTTGCCTCTACCATGATGTCTGTAGAATCTATATAAACCAGTTTTGTTGCCTGCTCTCCTGTGCCATAAAGCCAGGAGAGCAGTTTCTATTCACCAAAGTAGCATACAATATTTGGTGTCTTTGTGTTAAATGTGTGTCATCTCATCATATCACTTCCAACATCAAATATTATCAGATTTTTCAAAACAACAATTCAGATTTCTATTGAAAGTTGACACATGAGTGCAGATGATCTTGTAATTACAGTGAGGAAATATGTTCAAAAGCAACCAAAATCACTTTGGATGTATTTAAGTCTATGAGTAATGGCTTTTGAAATGTATTTGGTAATGGAATTTCTATATTCTTTTTTTCAAATGGTCTTGCATGTTTGCATACAGTTCTAGCACTCTGGTTGTCATGTCTCCTTGACTTGGTTTCCTTCAAGGTCAAGTAAAAGTGATTATGAGGGGAAAAAAGAGAAAGGACTAGTTTTAGCCTATTTCAACTCTTAACATTGTCTTTGTGTCGCCATCTCTCTCTGATCCTCCATGTCTTTGTCTCTTTAATATCCCAGTCACTCATTTCTGGATGGCTGGGACATGCTTTTTAGTTCAACAGCTGCAAATGGCTTTTCCAAAGACCACGGTCCGGAACGGAATTATTATTATCATCACACACATAATGCAAAGTTGTTTTTGTCATTTGGCACTTTGTTGTTGCTGTGGGTGGCATTCTAAATACGCTACACCACCACTCTCTGCTGCCATCCACTTATTTGATGTGTCATAATGCTGATGTACACTGAGTGTACAAAATGTTAGGGCCACATACTGTATGTTTTGTGGAAAAAGGGAGGAGTGATTTTATTCTACGACAGGCATGAAAATAGAATGTTTAAAGAAAACGGTATAAAACCTCATGAAAGCAACACTGATTCTTTTAAACAATGTTTTATGTGTAATCTCATCTGTGGCTATGCATGCCATTGTTTTTATATTATCGTTTTATTCAAAAATCAAAGCAAATATCAATTCTAACATACCGTCTGTCAAGCAAGAATAGCCTCAATCTACTCAACCCCGGAAGATTATCTAGTTTCAAGCTTTTACGTCAAAGTCCAGCAAGCCATTCTGTGTAGCACATATGATTTTGTAGATTGAGTGGTATTGAGTGGTAAGCCAAGATCTCAAAATGATTTCGCTCTCTCCTTATCATAGCAGACAAAGAAATTAAATATTGATTCCTGGTGTGGCACCACAGGCTGAAATTACCCATTCTCTCAGCTCTCTCTCACTCTTTCCCTCCCTGCTCACTTGCTTATTCTCTCTGTCCTCCCATTGCATCCCTCTTTTTTTACACCTCAGTCTTTTATTATTCCCTCTCTAAAGGACTCTACTTTCATTTTAACTGTCTCTGTTTCTCCTTTCCCCCTCCGACACTCTCTTTTAATGCACCGTGTCTGGTTGTAAGAGAGGAAAAAGAGAGAGGAGGTACATGGCCTGACTTTAAATCTTCTCTCCAGCAGATGGAATGATACTCTATCTCTATATATAATCCTACTTTGTGACTTAAGTTGAGGTATTTTTCTCCTTTTCCCATTTTCTTTATTGCTGGAATTCAAAGACTGCTTAGGCCTTAAAGGTGCTGAGTAAATGCCTTAACCTCAGGTCACCTGCAGTCTTTCAAAACCAGCTATATATTTTCTGAAATCTTAGTGTGTTGAAAACAAGGTTGGGAGGTTAAGCTAGAATTCCTTCCAAGACAGCAATCTAACATTTTTAGCTTTGGCATAGAGAAAATAAGATAGCAGCCTGGGCTTAACTGCGACAAATCGGCAGAGCCAACCAGCCACACACCCTACAACAGCACATTTTACATTTTTGCGGTCCCCTTAAATATGCATACCTACTGTACTATTTGTCAAACCACTACAAGGCTGGGAGATATACAAGTGTTCCAGTACAAGTGGACTAGTTTACTCACTTGTAAATGCTTTAGAACTGTTGGAATTCCCTGACAAAGATGTGTAAAAAAACAATTACAACAATTCTATACTGCATGAAGATGTTCCATCTTATCATGCATGAAGCTGTTCCATCTTATTTCATTTGATACGTTTAACTGTTCAATTCATACAGATATAAAGTATCCAAATATAGATGAAGTTCGCAACTTTCATGATGTTAACACAGTCAATAGATCACTGTTTTGTTTGATATTAGGGTCAGTGAGTGAGGAGTAATATATAGATCGGTGCACACCATTGATTTAACTGACCTATCACGGTCGGTTAAATCAATGGTGTGCTTGTTTGTTTGGGAAGTTTCTACAGTGCACAGCAGGACCAAACATTCTGAACTTGTAGGCGGAGAGCAACCCCGCTGGTACTAATAACATTAATCATCAACCATATATATCCTAAAACACACAACTAAACCCGGCCAAAGTAAACATCGGACAACTTTCTTGCATGTTATTGGAAAGGTAAAAAAATTTTCCCCAAAATATGACATATTAGCACAACAAAGAAGCAATAATTAAATATTGTACCCAGTGTTGTCAAAATAATGTCACTTAGTTAACATTTAATAGTATGCTGGAGTAGCTTCTGCATTAAGTCAATATGTTAGCTTCAAAAATGATGCCAAACAGATTGTGCTGCACTATTTGAGATTGACTGACAGAGTGTACAGCAGCAGTGGGTGGCAGTCTCACAAGTGTTTCATTTATGTTGATTGAATTAATCATCACCGTCACCATGGCATGGCACACACACTACTGCCCTGCTCCCTCTCTGCAAGTCCAAATCCTGAAGCTCCTCCAAGCTTACCGCTTCAGCGACTCTCCTCCTCCTGCTCACTCTGTCCCTCGGCCCTGTCATGCTCAATCTGTTCCTCGGCTTCCCTGTCACACACCTGCTCCTCTGCCTGGCAGCGGCCATGGCCAGCCACCTCTCCTCCTACATGTTCCACTTGTTGCTACGCAATGGTAGGGTACTGTAGATGTTTAAGCTGCTGCAGCCACCGCGATGAACATTTATGTTTATTTTTGCACATTTAGCAGCATCTGCCTCTTGATTTTGTTTTCATTATTTTGTGCCGCTACTTCTCTGCATTCCCCTAGCGCTTTGGTTTATCCATTTTGATGCCTTTATCCATCCACAGATTTTGGGCTCTGAGCTACAGCATCAGACAAGAAGGACAGGGTGGTGGGGCCTAGCTTGCTCTTTCAAGCTAAGTGTCGGCCTAAAAATTGTACCAATGGCCCACTGTCCCTGCTTTATGGGCCTTTTTCAAATTAAAAATTAAAAGTTAATTATATCGGCCCAATGTCTATTCAAGGTGCATCTGCCCACTGGGAAAATACCCAGTATGCAACATTATTAGTCCAGCACTGATAGCAGCCATCCCTGTGGGGTTCACAAACAAAGCACTTTCAACAGGTTTCACATAATTCCCCTTCAAATTATGTACTAAACTAAACATACTAACTTTTGCACAGAAGCCTTGGCCATCAATATTTAATCGCAATAATTACACAGTATTCAATTCATTGTTTGACATCAAATATTCATTCATCCATCCATTAGTTTTCTACCACTTATCTGAGATTGGTTCCCAGCTTTGCACCAAAGTAGTCCAGACGTCACATCCCCCACCTCTGCATGGGGTTTGGAGACATTCACAGGCCAGATAGGGTATAGCACGTTTTAGAAACTATTGTGGACAGCTGGGTGGGTAACAGAAAACAGTACCTCAGAGCTTATAAATGGACATTTCCAGTATTTGAAATGAAGTAACTTGCTGGAAACTAATTGCTTTTTAAAAATGTGCATTTGTGTTAAACCCACATTACCAAAACTGTTACCATGCATGATACATGATGAGACATCCGTTAGCTCAGGGCATGTGGAATGCCAGGGAAAAAGAGCAGCGAGAAGCAGCGGTAATGCTAATTGAATTTACATCCACGGTGGTTGATTCTATCTCACAAGGCAGACGGTCCGGTCCTAGCAAGCCCGTAGCTACAGGTAATCTGGAACACCCGCAAACTCCTGGCCAGATAATTGTCCCTGAGTGTCAGACAAGTGTTCAAAATGCGAAAGTGACCTTTTTCATAACAGTCAGTGAAAAAAACAAAAATCACAGGTAAAACTGTTAATGCAAATGATGGCTGTGTTCCCTTAATAGGTGTATCACCTGTCCACCCCTAAGTGAAATGCATCATTAATGTGATGCTCATTAATACTCATCTCCTACTGTGACATGAAAATATCTGCTGTAAAAAAGGTTCATGAAATGCATGTAACCTGTAATGACCTCTGAACGTTGTGTTGATATGTACGCACATGCAATCAATTGGCAGTCAGCGCATTGGCGTGCTCCTGGCACAGCAAATTGACAGAAAAGAGAAAAAGTGGCACTGAGAGGAGTGCATAAAAGTGAGAAAATTAAATGAATGCGCAAAACATATCAGCACGTTGTAACTGAATGACTTCTCTGAATATTTGATTCTATGTTTGAAAACTAAAACCTGTGCTTTGTATTCTTTCAGTCAGGTGGATGTACCACGAGTTACTGTGATGCCAATTAGCCAATAGCTATTTATGTACTTGGAAATGAAAGAGATGTTCCTTTCTTTGGATATTGACCATTTTCCATCCATTACTTTTGAGATTCCTGCTGTTTGTGGCACATGAAATGTCTGTCATTCAGGTTTATTATCTACTTCCTGCATATAAGCAAATTTCACAACAATGTCACTCAGAAATCTGTCTATGCAATCCTTCCACCATGTACTGTTATGGCCGTGCTGTCTCTTCTCCATTTGACTTGTCCTAATCCCGCCACAGGGAGGTGGCCAGGAGGCATCCTAGTTAAATGGTCGAACCATATGAACAGGCTTATTTCAACATGACTGATGTTCCTATCCTGTCTCTAAGGGCGTTGTCACAATCTCATTGTAGCTGCTTGCAGGGCTGTAGTCAAAGTTCAAGTCAAATCCAAGACCAGGTCCAGTCAAGGGCTATTCAAGACCAAATACAAAGACACCAAAGACAGTGGAGACCAAGCCAAGATTAAGTCCCAAGCAAATCTGGTCCTGTTTAAGACCATAACGGCCAGTCTTTCCAATGCTAATATAGTGATTAATCTTTGATTATTTCTGTCCATCCTAACACCTTAAACAAAATTGATCAGTTTTATCAAGTCAAACTAGTCTAAAGCACCATCTTAGAAGCATCAGACAGTCAGTAAATATCTGCACAACTGAAACAGCTTGAACAGTTCTCAATAGCCAAGACTAATACAATTATGAGTTCAACAAGGCCATAGACCAAGACAAGGGTAAGACTTCAAAAAAGTTATATACCTAGTATATACATAGTCCGGACTCATGAACAATCTGGGCTGAAGTACTAAAGCCCTCGCTGCAGACACTGTGTAAAGCCCATAAACATAGGTGAAGGCTGGAACATAGATCCACGAACTAAACTGCTAGCACCATGATTTGGGCATCACTTGCACTTTACTCACCTTAAGCTTAATGTTGATATGAGGACGCAGCTCTGTAAATTCAGTGTGTGAAGGCCGCCTTAACAGCAAAGCGCTACCGCCTAAACTAAAACTTTTCTTTTTTTAATCTATATACTAGCGATATTCACCGTGTTACTCTGTCATTATGCTCCGATGGATTGGCCGATATGGACCCTAAACAGGTTGATCGG
>CAFUXE010000426.1:192823-218202 GCA_903364295.1 Serranus cabrilla | reverse complement strand
CAAAGAAAATGTCCAACCACTACGCTCTGCTGTTCTCCGTCTCTAACTGCACTTCAATCTGCCGCTCCCTCTCTCACTCGGCCACTAACACGCAAGACCAGTCCTCACCTATGGTCCTCACCCACCCCCTTCCGTCCATCTGTCCCGGGCGACGATACCCCCTCCCCCTGGACAGACACTACCTTAACTAACACATTTTCTGGGGGAAACACTGCAAAAATTCCCCGTTGCTTAGCTGAGAGGAATGTTCTTTCACTGAATATCAAAATAAAGGATTCATCTTTATAATTGTGCTTCATTTACCACTAGCTCTCTGAAGATGGTAATAATTTCACTCTAACTGCGTCTGGCTATTGGCTTTGCTGGTGTTTGTGAATTGGATTTTTTTTGCAATGAGCCTTATCAGCATTGAAAGGGGACAATTTTGCACTAAATATGTACAAATGGAACCATAGCAACGAGAAGCAATTTGTCCGGCAGCACAATTAGGGGTGCTTTGATAAGACTGTTGTGCCTTATTTGCACATGTTTAGTGGCCACAAAAGCCTGGCAACCTTTTTGTGAATTTGCCTCTGAGTGTGCTTTTTTAGCCCCTTTTCTAACAGAGAGCACCATCTAGTGTATTTCCAATATTTTATGAGGCTTCACTGGCACATCACTAATTACTTAATGTAGATATGGAGGACAAAGTTGCAGCTGATGTACAGCCTCATTTTTCTACATTTCCATGTTGCTGCCGTAGCATGCCTGTTTAATAGAGTCCCCATGTACACAGAGAGAGAGAGCCCTGTGTATTAATCACAAATTTGGGTCTTTGAATGACCTCATCTATAATGACTTGCACTGTATTGTTTTTCCCCGAGCACTGACCCTGAGACAAACTACTGTAAATTGTTTTAACTTGTTCACTCATGGATACAAGGTGGACAGTCCATGCTTGTTCTATGGCATACTTACTTGCAAATTGGATTGCTCAGTGGTGGTATGCCTTCTCTAATCACAGGCATTCATGCAAATCAAGTTCAGATGAAGTTCATCCAATATCTTGGTTCAGCAGCAATGTTCCAGTAGAACGCACAACTGGCAAATACAGAGGTGGGGACATGCAATTGTAGCCGGTGTTAAGTCAGTGACTAAGCCTGTACAGTGGGTGGTTGCTGGACATATAAAAAGCAACAGCTTCACAGCACGCACACTCAAAAAACATTTGACATTAAAAGCTTGGAATAGTAGATTTATTGCTGGCCTCGTGGATTGGATTGCATTAAATTGTACTCTTTGCTTTCATGGTGTCCTCCCTTTGTATGAAGGCTTCAGTGAGGGCACAATGATCTGTTGCTCTCACTCTGTAGTGCTGAACAGCATCATGAACTTCAGCCAGATTTGACTCAGAAGTCTAATGATTTGTACGATAGTTAGATTATCTGAAAACCTGTGAGGGGCATTGACACTGTATGATGTGTCAATATAACCTTGTGTAAGAAATGTGAAATATTTTCACTTTCAGAGCAAACTATTTCATGTTAGTATTGGTAATTTTAGTCTACAAGCTTTGGTCTTTTTTGTTTGAATTTTTAATTGAATGCAGGCAAAGACACAATATGATGGCATGACAATATATAAATTCACCAGAAAAACATGATTGGACAAATTGATAAGTAAATAACAAGATACATCATTAATTTAATAGGATCCCTTCTGTGATACAACAATAGAATGACAATAGGCTACAGATACAATTGAAAGCAAAGTGTGCCAGTTAGTCTTTTATATAAACACCTTTCACTAAATGTATTGGCTTTGCAATATATTTTTATTTATTAATACATTGGGATTCAGATGAATTCAAGATTGAGCTTTGGTGATAAATATTTTATCCAACAGAATAATTGTGTTAATTGTCTGAGGACTGTTTACCCAAATAGCCCAAACATAATTTTGAAAGATGTAAATGTAAAACAAATGCTTAATGGCCTTAGGCAAGTTTATGATGATTTTTGCCCTAAAGGCTTGACAAGAAATAACGTTTTTTATGCAGCCAGATCCTGCTGTGTAACAGTTCAAATGTCACAAATAAAACATCTGCATGTGATAGTTCATGGTGGCCTAGTAGGGCTTAAAACCTGACCAGTGCTGCCAGTGATCTTGTGTAATTTAAGATTCTAGAGATACATTTTTGCTACCTTTCTCTGAAGAGAGTCGCCATTCTGCGTAGAGTAACCTGTAGTCCTCGCCATGGTAACAGCTCTCTGTGCTGACAGCTGCTTTCAGAGAGTGGGCGTGAGCTGTATGTTCATTTGACCTAACAGCAGCCAGACTACAACAGGTAACTGACTGAAATGCTTTGCTTGCTCTGGACTGTGTGGCTTTGCCTCATCTTTTTTTTGCTCCATTCTTATTGTCAGTGATAAAAAGAAACTATGGACATTTACTCAAGTATGGTACTTGAGTAAATGTAAGAATTTCTATCTAAGAAATAGGAACATGGAATATAAAAAAAAGTCCTTTTTTTCCCCTTTTTTTCCCTCTGACTGCAGTTACAACAATCATATGTTACAAATTAGGGCACGACATATAGATATATTTATATATACACACAGCTTTCCACACATATGGTTGGACTTATTAAAAGGCATGCTTGATGCGGCAATTTGCATGTCCTTGCTAAAACCTTTAGCCATTATAAAGTGGTCTCATAATAATATTCTGAGTCACTTATTTGTTGCTATAGGCAGAATTTGTATTAAAATAGAACATTTGGTTGACAGACCAAATAAGTGCACCAAAAAACAGGTTGCTGCTTGAATGTTCTGTTACAATAATATTAAATAATAATAATAAAATAAATAATTTCAGTAAAAAAAAATCAATGTACTCAAAAATATATACAAATGTATGCTCCAGTGTTTCCCCTTAATTACAGAGTTTGTGGCGGCCCACAAAGTAAGCAGAGAACAGTCTCTATGATTGACAGTGAGGTATGCCATCGAACAAGTGAACTCAAAAGTAGATTACGCTCTCTGCTGTTGAAAAAGCTTTATTTGTATTTTTTAACTGTCTTGCGATGCATCGTTACATCCCTAATTATGTATGTAATTTTACTTAGGTTAGCTTTTAGTCATTTTACATGGTTGTTTTGGTACTTTTACTTAAAGGATCTGAATACCATCTCCACCACTGCTTGTTGATAAGTCGTCAGTGCTGTTGATCTTTGGCACTTCAGCCAGAGATAATTTCTTAGTCAAACAGTGTGTCCTGTGCTCTAATATATTATGTCATTTATTTTACAGTGATAACGTTTGAATATCTGTTGTTTTTTTCTTTCTCTATAGAGCCATGATGGCTATGCGTGCAATTAGACTAATTACCCAGTTTATTCAAATTTCTTCTAAATTAAGCAGAAATAATTTCCTGTGTGTGGGTTTCAACATTATAGGCCTTCTTATACACCTCTTTCCTTAAATTCCACAGTAATAGGCTGCTGTAAAGTAAGTTGGATATGCCTAACAATATTGTGATAAGTCTGTCCTCTGCGTGCAAGTTACCTATTATGAATCTCAATCAACTTTTAAATTGTGTACACATGAACAAGCATTTATTTGCACCCTGTTAACTCCCACAATTAGCCGTAAGTGAGTAATGAAATGCCCTTCATGAATATTGATATGAATGTAAATCCTTTGTTTTTTTGTTTTGTTTTTTGGTGGAGTTAATGGGTAATATTACATATGTTAGATGCATTGTGTGACAGTGTGATACATGCTGGCAGGTTAAGGCAACTTTAAAGGTATTTTTTACTGACCTTCATTCAGTTAGAGTGGAAACGCGTCACAGTGACGGTCAGTATTTGGAGAGCAACAGCCTTTAGAAAAACTAAAATAGAAAAGGTTGACAACAGTGTGTCAGTGACAGTGGCGTGGATGATTGGACACCAGAGCTCTCTCCCCTTGACGGTCCTTGATAAAAGGAAACTCTAATTAAATGCAATGTGACAGAAGAACATGGTGACTGCAGGCGGGCTCAGCAGATGTGGACAGTCGCGATAAGCCTCTGCTTGATTGACGGTTGCATTCTGTTTCCTTCCACTAACCAGTCTGGTCTCAATTTCTGTAGAGCAGCCTTGTTGTTCTTTCAATTAGGAAAAAACACCAGAGAGGGGTGAACCCAGGTGACAGGCTACATGTTAGCTGTGGAGAACTGTGACAAAAGCTTGAATTGTGCAATTAGCTGTGTGCCAAATGTTAATCACAGCCTTGACATTTCTGATTGGCCTCAGCAGTCAAACTTGGGACATTTTAATGGCTGAAATTATGCTTTTAGTCAGACCTTCCTCTCTTACTGGCACAACCCAAACAGAGTGTGGAGATACATTAACCAAATCACACATACAAATGGTCCTTTAGTGAGAGTCACTGATGAGTTGCCACAACTTATGGGTCATTAATTAAAAGGTCCCTAGTTAATATTTAAGCTACATTCTGCAGTAGATGATATGTGCCTATAGCAACAAATAAGTGACTCAGAATATTATTATGTGACCACTTTATAATGGCTAAAGGTTTTAGCAAGGACATGCAAATTGCCGCATCAAGCATGCCTTTTAATAAGTTCAACCATATGTGTGGAAAGCTGTGTGTATATATAAATATATCTATATGTCGTGCCCTAATTTGTAACATATGATTGTTGTAACTGCAGTCAGAGGGAAAAAAAGGGGGAAAAAAGGACTTTTTTTTATATTCCATGTTCCTATTTCTTAGATTACATTGTAGGCCAGCAATACTTCTTAAAAGCACAGTATGTTGAGGTTGGAACAAAGAAAATAGAGGAAATGGTTTCATGCTTTGTTTTTCAGCATGTCCTTGTCACAGTTCAGGCCGTTGTTATTAAATATTCTGACTTTTACAAATGAAATCATTCAATCATTTATATATTACAAATTTAAAGACCCCCCCTCCAGTGAAATCAAGTTTTGAATGGTGTAACTATGTGCATATGAAATGTTTTACTTGTTGAAAGACATATCATGAGCGAAAAGTCCAGCCAACACCATGGCTGAGCGTCTCCACCTTGGACCTGCAGTGCAACCAATGACTCTTAGAAACACAGATTCTGACAGCCGGGGTTCATACGTCACATACCTAACAAAAACAAGCTTGTTAACTTGCGGACATGGCATTACATATCATTAGCCTACCATAAAGAGAGGGGTGTATAATATAAATAAGAATGTGACAATGTGGTTACATCATAGTTACTGCCAGTTACACGCTTAGAAGCAACATAAACAAATAAAAGCTGATAACTACACTTCCTTTCTGATTTGCATGCTTGTATATGTCTTTTAGCCTCAGAACTCAGATGAAAAGTCTGTTGAGCATCAAACATATATGGCTTAATCTTCCATATGTTACAGACCTGAGGGCCATTTCACAAAAGCTAGATAGCGGATTCAGCCAGGATTTAGCTGTGACTCGGTTTCACAAAAGTAGTGGCACTGCAAGGTAATAAATCAAGTAAGAATAGGGTCTATAATCCTATTGACAAACTGACTTTTTTGTAACCTGTGGAGTCTCCACCTGCTGGCTATTAGGAAAAAAAATGCAGGTTTTACTACAGTGGCATTTCAGGACTGCTGATTGCTGCTTGGTTGTATGGCTGTAATAACAGAGTTTAGTATTAAGTTGTAAAGAAAAAAAGGTTTTAAAACAAGTCTTTGGTTCAGTAGATATGATACACCAGCATACATGCACACACAGATGCATCATAAAAACTGCATTAATGGCAGAAACCTGTAACAATAAAGTCCAACTGTTTTTAGAATCGTTTTTTACTTGCGTGTCTCATGGATCAAATAGATTTCCATTATATTCAGTGTGTTAATACACACTGGAAGCGTGAGACGCATCAAGTCTATTGTTGATTAGTGAAGCGTTTTTTTTGCATATACAGTTTAAATCACACAAATATCCTGTTATTTGTGTGTTTTGAATTTATAAACCGCATCTACATTCATGATTGACGTTGCCACGCAGCCTGTGTTCCTATTTCATGACACACAGATTTCCAGTGAACTGGGAAATAAAACCAATCAAAATATACGTTGTTGATTTCGTACCATGAAGCCGACATGAAAAACGTAAACCAGTAGTTTCAGTAGCTTTCTGCTGTCAGTCAGCCTGCTGAAGGTAGTTCAGCCAGCTGCTGTCCACTCAGCTCCTGCAGACAGACAGCAGGCTGCGAAATATTTGTAATTTAAACAGCTGTGCATGAATAAAACACTTAATAGAACGTGTACGTACCACCCATGTCTCGCTCACATCTCACTCCTAGTGGGGATTCCAAGTAAGATGCTGAAACTTAACATACATACCATATGTCACTTTTGAACAATGCATAGCTCATTTGCTATAATAAATCAAGAAGCCGTCTGTCAAACATGAACCATGACCTGCTATATCAGACAAGTGTAGAAAACTGTTTAAAGGAAGCATCAAACCAACAGTGAAGGACTTTTATCCAGAACTCATTTAGTTCATTTACATTAACACCTTTTTATTTTACGAAACCCTATCTCTTTGTTCTCTCTCCACCAGTAAATGTCTCTGATCCTGCAGTTTTTTTTATAATTTCTCTTCATCTTTTGTCCTCTCTCTCTCTCAGAGACAGTTGCTGAGTTGCATTCGTGGTGGGAACTGCCCTGGACCCAACGTCAGCTCACTGCAGTTGCCTGGAGATGTGAATTTCTTCGCCAACCAACTGGCTGTGCCCACCATTGAGTTTGCCTTTGAGCAGACCAAAGCAGAAGAGGTACGTTAGCCAAAACAACACTTTTTTTTCAAACTTCCATCCACTGCTCTCATTTTACCAACTGCTGGCCTCCCTTTTTTATATGAACCCCCATCATTGTCTTCTTGAGTTTTATGCCAATGGTGTATGATTGCTGCAGAGCACAGGTGCTACTCTAATACATGCAAGACACAGTCACATGTTTTCTTTCTCAGCCATGCATAGATTCTGGATAAAGTACCATGGGCAACCACGTGTTTGTCTTGAATGCCTAATTGGAAGTTAAACTCCTTCTCAGTGAACATACACACACCTGCCAGTAATCTGTTTCATATGTCGAAGAAAAGTGTCATCTTAAAAGAACAAGACAGCTACAGCCTGTCACTGGAGTGATTTATCCAGTTCTGACACGTTGAGTGGATGCGATAATGACCATCTGCAGCCTGTAAGACTAATAGTATTATTTAGGAAGAATAAAATGTTTCAAGATCATTTAAAACTCTGCTTGACACGCTGCAATATGGATTATGTCTCTATACAAGCAACACATACACATCACAGAGCTTACAAATTATGCATGCCCCATTTACTTCCATTAAAAATGCAGTATTGATGTTTGTTGTACTGCCTTGGGGTGGAAACACAAAGATTTAGCCCAAGCTAAGTCGGCCCACTCAAATTTGGAACTTCTGGCTAGGACGGCAACTTTGAGCTTAATTAGTGCGAGAGATCTTCATGATGTTTATCCACCCTCAAGGCATCTGCACAACCTGAAAATAATAGGTAGTGGAGGGTGAAATCCACAGTGCTGGCTTTAGGAGGAAAAAGAAAACCCTAATTGAATTGAAAACAGTCTGATCCATAAATATGCTTGTCTCTGTTAGGGGAAAGTCCAATGTGCATACATAAGCATTAGCTTAATAGCTTTTATACTGAACTGCAGTGTTAAAAATCAGTGTGTTATCCTATTTCCTGTATTATTTCAATTCTTTACTGAGACTAAGGAAACCTGAGAGAGAGAGTAGAGTTAGTGTAGGATCTGCATGGATTTCATATCTTTACAAAAAGAGATTTACAAAGTTTGTTTTATGTTGGAACTGTAATTTTCAGGAGTCTCAATATCACAACTACTCTACAAACAAACAAGTCCTCTAGCATTTATGACAACATAGGTGATGTGTTCGTACCGTCTTAAACAACCTGTGCAAGCATTTCCAAAACTAGTCGCCCGACTGGTGGCAGCGGATCCACACATCCTCATAGTAGTCATCCTAGTCAAGTTAAAAAAAACAATTGCTGACTTTTGGTTTCACAAGCGACACAGACAACGGTCTCCTGGGACAAAGTCCTGTGTTTGTTCAACCTACACATCCACTCTAACGTACTGCCTAAGACTTTGTGACTCTCCATACTGTGTCGCCTGACTTCCCGCTGTGTTCCCATCATAAAAATACAGCCACTAGAGGTCACCGCCTACAGTAAATGTAAATATGAGTCATAATACGCAGCCTGTGAAAACAACTTATAGGGTCATTTTTTATGGGGAGAACAGTCTCAACCCCTCCTGCCTGACAGCAAGACTTGGGTATATTATATTATACTGTAGGAAATATTTATAAAGCTTCCTGCACTTACTTTAAGCAAGTTGTGTGCAGCAAGGAGGCATTCAGACTAGAGTCTGTATTTTTTTAATGTTTCTATTTGATATGTTCAGGGCTTTATACACAGTGGAAAACTGTCCAAATGTGCATTTACTGCATACATGCAAACATTTCAGTCCATATTGGTCTTTCATCAGTTCATAATATACATCTTTAATCACCCTATATATGGGTTACACTACTTATGCACCCAGTCAGTCATCTGTAGCTTGACTGAACAAATCCACACATTCTCATACACATACTGCAATATTTATATATATATACAAATGTAGTATGTAGAGGCAACCATTGTTTCCAATATATAAGGTAACTCATCGTGCATATCTCATCTTGCAGTGGGGAAAGTCAAGCATGGACTGAAACATTCACACTTTATACTTTATACTACTTTACATTATGCACACTTGCACATATTCTCACTATCTTTAAAGCCCTAAATGAATCAAATAGAAACATTTAACACCCAGACACTAGTCTAAATCTCTTTTATGTTCTCTGTGTGGGGGTCCTTACTTGTTGAACTATACTTTTCCCCTGACAACTGCACCAGAGAAGAAGAGAAAAGACACTTTAAAGCACAACTAAACCTTGCTAACAATTTCAGCAAGGAGTTACCTAATTTGACATTAGAAATAAAGATGGCAGATTCAAACTGGAGATCAATGCCTCAATCACTGAACCTCAGAGTAGTCACTTTATTAGTAGTCACTACATTTATACAACCCTGATTCAAACTTACAATGATTTATGACCTACATTCTACTTAATATAGTACTATACTATAATACTGAGTTATAACTCATGATGACGTCTACCAAACTAGAATAGCACTTGGAGAGCGCAGACCTCCGCCAAGGCAATAGGGTCAGTTACGTAATACAACTGGCATTGAAATATTTCATCCACTAAATGGCGGCAGTTAGTGAAGGCAATATGGTCACTGACGCAATAATATACATTTGCAATAGAAATTCCTGATGGTGTTCCAGATCACCGATCACCACCAAAATCGAATCACTTGCTCTTTGTCCCAAAACACACGTCTGAAAATTTCATCCAAACCATGCAGTACTTTTTGAGTTATTTTGTACACAAACAAATGGACGGATTGACACGCCTGGCAAAAACATGACCTCCTTGGCGGAGGTAATAATACTAATAATCTGTGATGAAATACTTTCATTTCTAGGCCTGAAAGTAGGGCCAAACATACATCACTTGGATAATTTGTGGCCAGTTTGGACAGATTATCTACTCTCAGACACTTGGTAAAGATTGGCCCAGGGATGTGTCTTAGATGATGAACTCAGCTGTGAGGAAAAAGGTCAAACATCCTGTAGGCAGCTAAGTAGAGCAATGACCTGCATGCATTATCACACTAAGAGAACTTCCCTCCCCGACAACACACTCCTCTCCGCTTAGGCAACCAAATTACATACACATGTAATGTATGTCAATGTCACAATGTACAAACATATCATAACGCTGAAATAGT
This sequence comes from Serranus cabrilla, assembly GCA_903364295.1. NCBI lineage: Eukaryota > Metazoa > Chordata > Actinopteri > Perciformes > Serranidae > Serranus > Serranus cabrilla. The sequence continues at coordinate 208,254 of CAFUXE010000426.1, read as the reverse complement.
GATGTAGTATTTATAATTTGACACCTTCTTGGGTGAATTCTGTCGCTACAGTTGTTTCCTGTTTATAGCAAGTGCTCTGTGTGGGCTGGAAAGTAAGTTTTGAAAGGCAGATGTCTTAGCACACAGCAGCATAATCATTAATACAACTTCTTTTGTCAGTTTGTATTGTTTAAGTCGAAACAAATGCCACAAATGGAGCTTAAAGTGCCAACAACATTGTCAGTTTGTGAAATGTTTAGCCCAATTTCCCCTCAGTTATTTTTAACTGTTATATCTGCCATATTTTTAACAGCCATATCTCTTGTTTTTTCTCCCACACACTGAACACAGATTGTGTCCTGCTCTTTGGTTTTTCTACCATGACACATCATCAGTGTTGTCATGGTGAAGGGCCCTTATTTTAGGGGGAGACAGTAGAACTGTAATACTGATTTCTAGATTCTCACCTACCCAAAACTGCAGAGAGAAGAATATGTGCAATGGTAGACAGTGACTATGCTTTTACTCAGCTTGCAAAGTACAGCACATTGTTATGATTGAACCAGTGGTCACCTACCATTTGGCTTGTGACCTTACACAGATATAGTAGCTGTGTTTACATGCACACAACTGCATTCTGATTAAAATCCTTATGTGTAAGATTTCAGGTCAAATATTTACAAAGGGTATGACCTAAGACCCTGATAAAACTTGGCCTTAAAATGCATCTTGGGCGATGGAATTACAAGTCAACAGATGAGACACATCGCCGTTTACACCTGTGTGTATCATGCTTCTCCTAGGATGTCCAGCTGACCACTTGTGCTCAGATTTCGCTGCAACCTACGCCACTTCCGCACTTTTATAATGTTGGATAACAACAACTCAAGTCATTAGACATCTGGTATCATTTACATCCCAGCAAAGTACATCAGTTTCCCTCTCTATTTTTACGTCAGTTCACCTCAACCTCAACAAGTGGTTTGAGTGATCTGATTACGATGCATCTTGAGCCCTGTTTGAACAGGGTCTATTATGATCTAGTGTTTACATGTGCCAGTGCATTTAATTTAAAAAGAGCCGATGACATGCTAAGAAATGAAAAAAAAAACCCATCACATTTTTTGTCAGCTCCATGAAGGGGGATAACTTAGTCTCCTCAGTGAAGCATTTGCTGTTTTTGTGTTGCAGTTAATCTAATGTTGGATATCCATACATCCATATGCATCCATTTTAAAATATCTCCCGAACTCTGCGATCTATAGACTTACTTTAAATTGGCTCTGCTTCACAACTGTCGTGGCCTCCTCCACTGCATTTGTATCCCCTTTCACAGGCATTGTAATCAAACATGAGCATATCAGTGTCTTTGTAAAGACTAAAGCGAGATTGGTGCCAAAAGAGAAAGTTGGTGTAGTAAGCAAAGAAGAGAAGTGGAGTGGGGAACTTTGTGAAGTTGAATACCAGGCAGTCAGCAGCATTCCAGACCAGCTGCAGATCTCAGGTAGCAAATGCAGGGACTCCACCAAGGAGGAAGATGCAGCAGTCCATGAGGGAGACATGTGTTGATGAGCATCTGGGTGACCTCCCAAGTGAGGAAAGAATTCTTGTCCATTCATGTGGAAATTTGGCTTCACTGACATACATACACTTAAAATCTCCCTCTGCCATGTGTTAGAATACAAGATATTAAAGGTGCTGGGTGGGCCAAATGGTTGGAAAAAATCCAGTCCTGTCCTTGTCCTGGGTCACATGTAGGTTCCTGTCCTGTCAGAGTTAGCATCAACTCAACATTATCAATAGTGATGGGAAGGACTCGGTGTGGACATACCTTCCCCCCCAGGGGAATGCAGCTCAGACAGCCACTCCAAGACAGCTGCCAAGCAAGCAGTGATGTGTACCTTCACTTGAATATGAAATGAGCATATAAGAAGAATACTTGGATGTCTTCAGCACAGCAGTGGTATGAAAATCCATGTAAGTGTAATTTAATCTATAATAGTTTCTCGGTGTACTCTCATGAGGCCTTTTAGATGATTGCATCAGTCTGATGCTTGTTTTTCATTATGTATCTTATGTTGTAAATTGTCACATGTCACAAGATGGGACACAGCAGTGTTTACAGTGCATTTCAGGCACATGCATCATAAAATAAAGAATAGAGAGGAGGTCATGACACAAACGCCTAATAAGCCCTTCCACATAGATGGGAGAATAAGCAGCTATAACAGACCTGACTGATGTGTGTAAAGGTGTGTGCGGTTATTCTGTGGCAGCCTAGTGTCATTTGCATGTAATGTAGTTAAGGGAAATGGAGTGAACTGTTATGGGTAACCGCACTGCTGTCTGGTGGGACTCTTCTCAGATCCAATGCTGCAGATTTATCAACATATGTTCCCTGCTGCCTTCAGGTGGCTGCGGAGATTTAATGAACTGAAGGAAAAGCTTTTCAAACGTATAAATCGTCTGTGGACAACAGATACTGAGAATCACTTCATTTATAGGTCAGTGCAGAGTGATGTACTGTCATCTCTCCTGTAAAAGTTAACTTTCAAAGTTATTTTTTATGCCAATTTAGACTAGGGATGTCCAGATGTAGTTTGTTTTGTCCCTGATTCGAGGCAGTGTCTGATTGATACTTAATACAACTGCACACTTCAGGTGCATTAAAGTCATTGAAATAACTTTTTCTTGCGGGGTTGCACTTGGTTTGTGGTGTACTCTCAGACACTCTGTCTCTCCTCTGAGCAGGGACTGGGTCACACCTACTCAGTTATCAGCCTTACACATAGGATTAGAATGAGCCTGCCACACTACTGCAACACACTACTATTTCATCACTCGTAGGTTCAGAAGGCAGTTACCATCTATTTATATTGTTGATTCATGTTAATTATTATTCTGAGATCCCTAGTGGCCATAGTAATTAAAGCAGGGGCAAAGAAGGAAGTCAGACAACCTTGTATAAAGAGTGCCAAAGTACACATCGGGAGGAGGTTGGGGTGTATAAATGGAAGAAACAATCAGGACTTTGAACCAGGAGGCCTCTGTTCCTTTCTCATGTGAATATAAAAGCAGATTGAAGTTGTGTTACAAACACACATTTTAACCCAAACCATAATGTTCTCCTAAACCTAACTAAGTACTTTTGTTTAAATTTCCAACATTAACCATGTTCAGTATAAACAGATGATAGTGCCCTTCCGAACCAACTACTCTATGTAGCAGGCCCCTTGTAATTTATATCTACAAAGCTGATAACGCCAATACAATCAAGTGATAAGCAAAATGTGTGTAGAATCTACACATTATGCATTATGCAGGCCCTTAAACACACACTTTGAAGGTTATTTGAGGATAATTTTCCTAAAAGAAAAGGTTAGAACTTTCCCAGCTGTATTCAGACTGGAAGCTGAGATGGGCGAAGATTAAAGAAGACACAGGACAGCATACTGAACTCATTCAGGTAATCTATTGAAGCAGATACATATGGTCCCAACCACAAAAGGCAACTTCTGCATCTGTGTTCCAGCATTGTTCAATATTCCAAACAGACCACTATATGTGATCTACTGTGGGTGTAATTGTATTCATTCATCCTCATATGCCCAATAAACAGAGTTGTGGTGCTGGTAATGTGTTGGGAAACCACCAGATGTTGTGTAGCAGGAGTGTGGTTCGTTAAACATTTGTTTTCTCGTTTAGCATCTGTTTTTCCTCTCACTACATGAAAGTTCTCCTCTGTGCAAGTCATAACGATCCCAACACTGTCCTGTGATTATTCACCCCCTGTAATAATTTTACAAAGTTTGTTTTGGAAAGTTCACACGGTTGTTTTAAGATGGCTGAGGCAACACAAAGATGGTAATTTGCATTGGAGAGCGGGAGCAGATCAAAGTTTGTTGTTTGCGAGACAGGGATGATCGGCTAATTTAAACCTGTTCCGTGCACAAAAATGAAAGGAGCACATACTCTCAGAATAAAAGAATGGCTTGAGTAGAAAGCTGACCAGGTGAGCATAATATCATTTTAATCATTCATTGTGATGTAACACAATACTCTCTAAAAAGTCCTTCAGTGCATCTTTCTTTGACACTGTGCACAGAAATCTGGAAGCAAAAATCCATCCTATTGGTGCCACGCGTGGGAGTTGTCTCTGACATATGTCATCAAGCCGTTATATTGGCTTTGGGGACCTGGAAAAGAAACTCAGACAAGCCGATGAGGTGTGAGAAGAACATTTGACATCCTGTCATCTTTGCTGCTCCTTGGTTCAGGGCCACATTCAGGTTCAGGAGGGGGAGAGCAAAGGATTCATAGAGCCAGAGGGATCTTCATATTGACTTTGGCATGTACTCTGTGTAGACCGGAGGCCATTACGGCAACTCCTTCCAGATAATTATATCCTCCAAAAATGTAAGGACCAGGGCTGTGACATCCTCTGCCCTCCTGCCCTCTCTGACATCCTTAAACTTCTCTTTGACAGCATTACTTTCTGGAACATAGCAGCGCATAAGAAACAGCTCTGCAAGTGACTGGTATCAGTAGATCTATCCTCTGCAGCAACAACAAATTCCTGGTTTAATTTCTTCTCCCACTACATCAGCAACAGCTGTAATTATCTCAGGGTAGATTTTAACCCATGTGCCAGTAAAACATTTCATTATTTGACAGGCTGTAATACAAATCTTTGTTGTGTTCAAACAAAAGGAAATGAAGCTCCAAATAATTGCTTCCATTATTTGACTCCATCGTCTCGTTGTGACCCCTTAATGTGAGCTCTCTGTGGCAGAAAGAAAACACAGTTAATCTGCCTCTTCACTGTGCCCTCAGTTTGTCTCACCTGTTTATTGGGCTATTTCCTTTCTGTTGGTTCAGTGAGAAGTCCACCCTGAAGTTTTAAATTGTTGTTGCCCTCAGATGTTCATGCTGTAACCTCATATTTTGTAGCTGTCTAGCAGAGACAAGTGTGGTTTGTGAAACCCGTTGAGCTCCATGACACCTTTGTCCAAATGTAAAATGCCCCAGTGGTGTATACCTGAGGATCAGGTCTGTCCTCTCCCAGAAAACAATCTCCTGTCTTATTTGTAGAACAGCTTTAAATTATGCCTGTAGTTAGCGGCACCATCCACTGGCCATAGTAATAATGAAAGACGTTAAAATGCAAGTTACATTACGGAATGTAAAAGCAAAGGCACAAGCAAACATATGGAGTGTAAAGCATCACTGGGTCCACTAAGAGTGGGCTGGATAGGTGGTTTGCTTGATCCACAAGACTTTGACCCAGGGGGCTGGCGTTACTGTCCCCTGTGAAACCAAAAATCCACTTTGTTTGCTGTCTTTTGCTATAGCTTACTGTGTACTTTTTTTCCTATCCTTAAGCAAATAGTTTTGTAGCCCAGACCAATCCAAGCTGTAACCATTTCACAGTGTAGAAAAACATGTTTAATACAGCGACTGTTACATGTTTAGACAATGGCAGTCACATTTGAAAAGTGCAGCCAAGTCAATTTCTTTTTTCTTCACAGTTAACCCTCATCCTGGCTCAAACTACTTTGATTACTACTACTTTAATTTTCCTGGTATTTTACTATATATGACGGTATATATTGGTAACTGGTGGCATTTGAGTTTGTCTGGAAATACAGCTCCATGATGTTTTCCCCTGCTGTTCTTTTCTGCACTGCCCTGACTGAACATATACAGCCCATAAACTAACATAACATAAACTTGACCTCTGGTGGTTGGTGCCATATACTACACATCAAAGAATACAATGTTTCTCAATCAGTTTCCGCTCAGTTTCATTCACAACCAGTGGCAACAATCCATGTCAATCCAGTAAGCAGCAGACAGAAAGTTGGGGGTGGAGGATGTTACTAGCATTACTACAGACAGACAGTGTACTGCCCCTAGCAAGGCCCCAGCAGGCTAGCATGTTAGCAGTTAGCTCACAGTTTTCAACCAGCTTCCCCTGCAAGTGGTCACTGCATCAACAGGTTCATAGAACCACATATTTCACAGAGACACACATTTGGCTGTGCTGCTTTTTGGTGTGACCTGTGTGAAGTACTGCTGGCAGGGATGCTTTCCAGCCCACACTGTGATCAAGCATTTCCCCAGTTTTTCTGCTGAACAAGTGGCAATGAAGTGGAAAGTAAGATACATATTACACATATATCTGTAAACATGTCATTTAACGCATATTTGACAAACTGCTTTGGATTTGCCAGCAATTTCCTCACACCAGTTCCCCAACAGCACATCAGGTCTTAATTTATTATTGGCTCTTGCAGCAGAAATACCATTTCATTACACCAATTTACAGTGGCATTTTGCCCATTTCAAATGGTATTCCTCAGCCGGCATGTTGGGCTGTAAAACAGTAAATGGCGTGTTGTTAAGTGGCAGTGGATATCTGTCGGTGCCTCCAACCGTCCTGGAAGTCTGAAGCTGATGAGGGATGATAGAAGGATATTACATCTGCATCCAGCTCTCCCCTGCACAGCTGTCAGGCCAAAACCCCCTTTGGTGCTTCAAATGGTGATGATACCAGAGAGCAGTCACGCAAGCTAAGGCACACTAACACACACCCTTATGTGTGTGTGTGTGTGTATGTGTATATGCATATCTCCATCTGACACATCTTACTTGAGGTAATTCCACTGACAACTTTGAAGATGGGGGAAGTGTGAGGTAAGAGGGCATATGAATGAAGTGAAGTGGTTGGAGGAAACTGGGTGAGAAGAGGTGGAACAAGATGGTAAAGTAAGAGTAAGATGATGGGTTGTTAACATCAATAAATCATTACCATATTAAATTTCATACACCTATGCCAGGAGGATTTCCTGTCTCTTTAGTCCTCTACATTGCACTTTTTACTTTTTGAAATTTACTGGATTATTGAAAAGCATGAAAATGAGTGCTTTACCGTACCTACAGTATGTTTACCAATGATTAGGGTTCTTTTTTAGACTTTAGAAAGCACCTTCAAAGACACAAGACATATTATACAGCGAATCTATGGTTGAATAGTCCACAAAATGACCTCCTATGTCTTATACTAAACTCTTTCTTGACCTTGATGGAAAACATCATGCGCTTTAGGAAAGACTAAAGACAACCCAACTAAACTTACTCTAGGCTTGACGTAATTGTGCACCAGTGGGTGGATGTTATTGATGTGAGTCTGCCATGGTGAAACTACAATGTTCTGATTATGGACTGAGCACATCCTCGCCCCGTGCATTCTTACTGTGTTGTATCATGCAGCTACATAAACAGCTTCTGCAGTTAGAGACTTCTTCACCCGCCGTGTGTGGAGGAGCAATACAGCAGGTCCTCCTCATAGACTGTAAAATAAAATACTGAATGCAGGCGTCATGATGTCAACCAGTGGTTTGTGGACTTGGGTTTTGAAGCTCAGCATTTTGACAATATTGTAGCAGATTTGGATGCAAAACGCAGTGAAGCCCATTCAATCAAGCAAGTATCAAAATTGGTGTCTACCAATTCAAAATTAGAATCTACAGATTTTGCATTCGGCCACTAAAGTGCACAGGACATCACACATTGATTTCTAGTAATTAAAGGTTATATGAGGAATATTTTCTTTAAAAAGATAGGTTAGTCTATGCAAAACTCCTGTTCTGAAGCCTTACGTTCAGCATTTTGATTGTGCTGTAGCACAGAGTTGAAGGTTAAACACTTGAGGAGCAAAGCTTGATGTTGCAGCAGGACAATACTAATGTCACTAACGGTCAGAACTCTTTACGTGTGTGTGTGTGTGTGTTTGTGTACATGCACATACATGTATGTATTTGCGTGTAGGTTGCTTCAAAAAGACTGCACGTTGCTTTGTAGATCGGGGACTAGACTGATGCTATTTCATATTGTGTTAGCTAGCTAGCTTGAGTAGCAAGGGGTCGTATTATTCAGGATGAGTCCCGAGAGTGACAAAAACACAGTGCACTGCGGTAGCTGTCAATCTCAAGGTAGACTGCACTAAAACTTAACATGCTTTATGGTCGATTTTAATCTTAATGGGACCATTTTTTTTTTTTACAAACTGAACATCATGCTGTACAAAAGAAGACTTTAAACTAACAAGTGAGACCTTAAACTTATTGTCAGTCTACTCATATATTTTTATATGATGTATCACCCCCACCCCCCACTACTTATTAATTTAATCTTTCTTTTAATTACTGATACTTTTGTGATTGCACTGAGGCTACCATTTTCTGCTGTAACACTGCAGATTTCCCCAAATGTGGGGTTAATAAGGGATCTTAAACGATAACCATCAGGTGAAAAATATTACTTTAATACCAAGATTGGAATTGAAAAGGTTGTCACATTGACAATGGTTGCTAAATCTGCTAAATGTATGCAAGATAGCATAATGTGTTATGTCATTCGCTCTCAGTCAGCTGCCAGTAAACATGCAGGGACTCTCTGAGTCAGTGACTCAAGTCATTTGTTCACAGATTGATTATAAAACAGGTGGCTGAGACTCGCATACCCTTTCACTGCAAAGCAACAGTGCATATTCAATGGTTTGTTCACTGAACGGGAGCTCTGTGAGACAGTTGCTGTGTCACTCAAATCTGTCCCAGCACACATTAGGTGGGAGGCAGTTCACATACAGCAGGGTTAACATATATACAGACAGTCATTTACACTCCATTTGCCACCTAGCTCCATTATATAGTTTTCTGCATGTCTCAGGACTGTGGGGGAACACCTGAACGAGCACCTGGAAGAAAAACCCATGCAGAGACAGCATAACATTACACACAGAAAAGCGCCAGTCATGTGGTGAATACTAAACTGGGACTTTCTGGATGTGGTTTTTCTGGTTGGCCACTGTCTATACTCTTATATATAAGCATTGGCAGTACACTAAGTAGAGTTGCTTTAAAAAAGACAGAGGCATTGCTGTTACTGAAGGTTCAAGCTTTTAGTGTCTGACTGATGATGTCACAGGCCCACATTGCTTGTATGATAGAAACCAATCCATATTTATTTAATGTAATTAAAGTCAATATATTTTAACTACCAGTATTTAGTATTTTCAATTTCAGTGTTTTTGTACATTGTCAGTGATGGATAAATGTTGTTTTCTTAACTTGTATTCAAGTTTGTTTGAGGTGTCAAATCGAGTTTAATCAGAGTAGACTTCATGGCTAAGGGACATCATGGCAAAATCTGATTGGTAACTAAAGGGAACAGCGAGAGAGAGAGAGAAAAGATTTGTGAATGACTAAGAATGAGAACTCTCATTTTAACAGGAGGTTCCATAGTATCAGAAATTTTTTTGAATTTGTTTGAGGTTTTTAAATTACACTGACATGCTCACTTAGTGTGGAAGTTTGGCAAAGTTCATTATGTTATCATAGTGTAGGATCTTCTGTGTTTTCTCTCTTGCATTACATTTTCTTAATTTCTAACAGTGATGTTTGTTAGGATTTGTTCTCCAATCTTTCTATCAGTGTATGTGCATCTTGTGCTAAAGCATATTTACATGCATCTGGACTTTGAACAGGATGAGATTCAGAGTCTTTGAAGTTTACTCAAAGTCCAAGTCTTTGAAGTTGGTGACACGAGAGACACTAAAAGCCTCTGGTTTTAACATGTTCTTTTGGATTAGCATTTTTGAACTCCTAATATGTTTGTCTCTCTTTTGATTTTCAGCTTTGGCAGTTAGCTAAGCAAACTTCTTAGGTATGCTATCCACCATGGTATATCTTACCCTAACCCTAATATATGCAGTCAGTCTAATCATTTATTAAAGCTGTTAATACATCTTGATTATTAGATGCATTGTAATTATGTCTTGATGCAGAAAAGTTGATTATTGGAATGTTCACCTAATTTGGATGTTATTTCATGATTGAATGGGCATTTTTCAGTGGTAATCATTTCCAGTACTGGCGAGCAGACTGTTGTTGGCAGTGAACTTTAACAAAGTTGTTTTTAGAACAGCAATTTAATGAGCTTATAATAACCTACTGGACCTACTAGAAGGTGGATCAGGCCCCTACTTGTCCATACTTATAGGAATAATATAAATTCACTAAATGAAGATTGTTTAAATAATATGTGCATGCAACACTAGAAATGTCACCAAAACCAGAATAATCAAGTTAGGGAACCTTGATTGTGTTTTTTCACTGTATGTGTGTTCCCATGCCTGGTGTGGATGAAATCTTCCATCTTGATTGTAAAGCTTGGATTAGAGCCTGAATATCCCAGTTTAGTCAAAGCCTATATATGAAGTCTAGAACAGAACTGCCCACATATGTTGTTGTGATTGTAATGTTTTTTTTTCTTTTACAAAAATAACACATTCAAGAGATTTGCAGGCGTGGTGGGGGTGTTGACTCATCACACGGTGTGTGCAACACTATTTGTACTCCCACAGGAATATTTAAATATTCATGTTTAAAATATTTTTCTCCTTATCTGTTTATTGGGCAATCAACTAATTTCCATGGAAGCAGACGATAAAATACAGTCTCAAAGTAACTGACTCAGCAGAATTGATTTATTGGTGGACAAGCTGTTTGGTCCAGTTAACACTTTTGGAGAAGAAGATCATCAGCACTTTCTGTATGTCCAGCATTTTATTCTGCTCTCCAAATACTGATTGTCAAGAAAAGTGCGACCAGCCTTTTCATGACGGAGCAGTTTCTTTCTGAAATAGATTATTTATCATTATTTTAAAGAGCTTCAGCATGTATTTGTCTCTCACTGTAAGGTAAAACCATGGCACAACTTGACTTTTTGTCCTATACAGTTGAAACACCTGGCAAAAGACTTGCAGCATGACAATGCTGTATTTCTGACTGTAAACCTGACCTGTCTGTTGCTTTTTAGCCTCCATTAGACTTGAACTCTCTGAGGTTCAGTGGGTTGTGAGTCAGTGTCACATATTTTTCTGGCATATAACCAGCTGAATAAACCCTGGACTTGGAGCAGTTTCTAGACAGATATATTTTTGGCTGGTTTGGTCAGTAGCTGGAGAAAGCATCTGACACATAAGGGAGACAGCTGGATTTTTCAGATGTACAGACATATTGAGACCTTTTTTCTTCATTCTCATTGTTTGGGTTTTCCTGAGCTGCACCCTGCTGGGATCACTTGTCAAATAGTGTGTTCAGAACCTTGACGTTTTTGAATTCCCGTATTGGTTCTTCACCAAGTAGTGTCTGCACTGAACAGTCAGAGATGCCCAGTAGAGAGATGGACAGCGTGTGATTTATCTTTTATACATGCTTTGTGTATTATATCAATATGTGTGTTGTGTTTGGATGGTAAGACCTGCATAATAATAAAACAAGCATTGGTGACACACCACTGCATAATGTACCTGTGTACATACTTCCCATACATAGCCCCAGTTGTTTTGAGGACATGATGAACACTGTGAGAAAGTTGCTACCTACATTCCTGCTGAGAAAAAGAAGGAAACCATAGACACATTTCTACAGTTCTACCTGTTCCCATACTTGCAGGGCCCTTGCTTGGACCACACCCATTTTCAAACTCTTCCTTCAACTTGACCTCAGCTACACATCTGTAACGTTCCGTGACTGAAAGTACTAATGTTATCGCAGTGAAAATTCGAAAGCACCTGACAAAGTAGTGTTGTTAGCATTTGTATGATACACACCTGGCTTTACATAACTCTGATGTAAACCTATCAGTGGCGTACAGAAACGGATGGAATGTAAAGAGCACAAGGTCCCTTCAGTGGGAGGAAGAGGGGTGGATGTGTCAAAGAAACTCCAGACTTTGAGTGAATGTCAGGGTTTCGAATGCACAGCAACATGGGAGCAGGGTGCAAGCATATGAGCAGTGCAGTGACATGCGCTCTATTGGGCTGGTTGAAGACCAGAATTGCTGCCGCATTCTTGATCACCTGCTGAGGCTTGAACGTGCATGCAGGGAGTAGTAGCCAGTAGGGAGTTGCAGTAATAAAATAAAAAAAAATATGTATCATGATGGCCTGTACCAGGAGTTGTGTGTCATGCTCAGTCAGGTAGGGTCTAATTGTCCTGATGTTCTTGAAATAAATAATATCTGGCAATCAAGGCCACATGTACCTTAATGGTTAGTTGGTGATTAAGCATTACACCCAAGCTTTGTGTAGTTGGGTTGATCCAAGCTGGATAGTGGTCTGCTGATGTATCGAGGATATGGGCTGGGATGAAAAGGAGCTCAGTCCCCGAGAGGTTAATCTTAAGGTGGCATTCTTGCATCCATGCAGAGCTATCAGTAAGGCACGAAGACATTCGTACCAAAACTGTGAGGTCATCCTTTGACAGAAAGAGATCGGTATCGTCAGCATAGCAGTGGAATGAGAAACTATGAAGGTGAATTTGCACGATTCATCTCCACTGCTGCTACAAACGCACATTTTACTTCAAATTCTTACATTTAAAATTTTCATATTGTCATACTGTATATTATTTATTTATTTATATTTGTATTGCCTTTTAGTATTCTTCATATACATATATATTTTTTTGGTAATGTTGGTAATAAAGTGATTTATCAACATATGTATCATTCAGCAACATTTGAGCTCTATGGGACAGAGGACTACCAGGATACATAGCAATACTTATAAGTAGATCAATTTTATTTAAGGGGATTTGACAGTACAGTATGAAAAATGTATCACCAGCCTTGCCCTTTAAAAATTAGGGTTTATATGGCTACAGTTCATCTGATCCAATTTCGATGCAACTTGCAAGTGAAAAGGTTGCCTGCATCATTAATGGGCAGCAACACATGTCCTATTGCATATATTTCTTGATGATTAGCATCAAACATTTGACTTCAAGAAAAATACTGCATCCTGTAATACTTGTAATTCTCCTACTTGTTCTTCTGTAAAGTGCAATGAAAATACCCACAAAACAGCAAGCCTTATCAAACATCTTTCCACCCTGGTGTTCTGAGGTAGGGTGGCTTGTTTGATGGCTTGATATTCCACACACACGTCAAATTATTCCTCCTTGAAACATCACTGTTGGAGATGTAGCTGTCACTTCTCCCCCCTGCCAGCATGACGCACGTCAAAACCCTGCTCAACAAAGTTTTACACTGAATCAGCCTCATCTCTGAGCATGTGTGACTGACTGTGGTTTAAAAAAAAAAGCAGTTGCCAGATGTTTCATCATATCTGCCATACTTTAAGAGCAGCCTGTTTTAAGATTAAGCTCACAATGTACAGTTACTTATCAGCTCAGCTGACAGCTGGATTTGTCTTATCTAAAATCCGATATAGCTTTGATTCACAAAATGCTTATCATAAAAAGTGAGAGCTTGGAAAGGTTCAAGACAAGGTAAATCTTTTCTCTCCTGATCCACTTATTCGTGCATCTCCACCCATGCACCAAAGTTACAGGGATTCCTAACCGTGCACTCATCTAGGGTGTTTCAATGATATGTTAACAAGATGGAGCTTGTTTTGGTAGTTGTTGGCACTGTTTCTATGAAATAAGATAACTTCTGATTCTCTGCTGGGGATCTGACAACATGACAACATCACGACTAAACAGTGGAAAATCTGATGCTTAGGATGAATCATTTAAACCATTTTAGAAGGAGTCCAAAATTAATGTAAGCCTACCCTAAAGGTTCACTGAAGTAGTGATGTGACAGTGAAGCCTTATGAACAATTTTCTTTATTTTCTAAGGCCCACTAGATGGCGCTCTTGGTTTAAAGAAAAAGCCCCAAGCAGTGGTAATGGAAAGCTTTCATCCCTGTGTTAAACAGAGGGCACCACTGGGCATCATTTTTTAAATGTATATTGGTATTCATCACACATTATAAAAATAATTTCTTCTTTAAGCGGCAAAAAAATGATGTTTCTTAATGTATCCTTCATTATACAGTGTCTAACTAAATGCATTTCCTGAGTATAACATTTAAATCTGCTGCATCATGTTTAACATCTAGGTGTGGTGAAATGTGCAGATGTCATTGAGGGTACATGGAGTGGTCAAATAAAAATAGTAAATCATGAATTCAGACTTCTAATTTTCTGCCAGAATTATTCTTGGATCTAATCAGCATCAACACTTTTTTATATAATTGTTCATATTCTTCTTGCACGGAATGTGATCAGTTTGTCCAGTAGTAAAGCCAAGTGATCCACAAAGGAAGGCAAGCGTCCGAGAACATGCACAGAGCTTGAAGAAGAAAGCCTGGGATAACAAAGACAGTTTATGATGGTTGTGGCACCTGCTGTCTCTGATCGGGGCTTCAGACTTTGTTGAGCCAGCTCACAAAAAAATACACTGTCTCTGTGGAACTTGCTTTGTGGTACAGCACTCCAATCACAATAGAAGCAGAATTTAGACAACAAAAACACTTTCTCATACCAGGTGGAAATGCAAAAGCCTCATGTTCAGGTACTAAAAGGGGCACCACCTCCAAATACTATATAATCCAGAACAATGAAAAGAAATCCCATCCCTCTGCCTTTCTGTATTGTTTTAGAATCCTTCCCTTTTATTACATAGCTCATCATCAGTTCCATATTCATTTGCGTTGTTCTTTCGTCTTTTCCCTTGGCATCCACTTGTTTCTCCTCAGTGTCTTATTCTTACTCCTTTTCATTCTTCATCTACCATTTATTCTGTGTTAACCAGGAGAATTAACATTGTGGTAAACTGTAAACTTAAACTGCCACACATTTGTACAAAAGTCAACTAGGCTTTATTTAAAGCATTTTTGAATACAGTATCCTCTTGTGATGTCTATTGCTATGATATATGCTATGATTTCCATATAATAAAGATTAATGTCAGTCCAATAAGGCAAGTAAATCATATTGTGAAAATAAAATAGGAGATAAACTGATTTAAAGGTTTACCCTCCACTGCATCCCTTAGTTATTAATCTTCATCACTCCTCTCTCACTGTTGTCCTTCTCTGTATCTTCCCCTCTTTGTGCGTCATCCACATCACTTTAATAGGAAATGATAGCTTCTCTCCATCTCTCTCTCTTTCTCCTGCCTCAGCAGCACCCAACTGTCTCAGACACGCACACTCATACACACCCTCAACAGATGTTCAGTCCAATCAACTGGATTAGAGGGTTTAGTATCGGTATCAATTACCTCCTCAGGAACAGACGGTGCCAAAATTGTCCCAAGCCAAACTCCTAGACCCTCTGGAATCTGTGGAAGAGAGGAAGGGAATGAAAAAGGGCATTTTGGTGTGTTCTTTAGAGACATTCCTCATTTCAGGTTTCATTTAGCTTGAACATTTTTAAGCGGAGACATCTGAAGGTTCTTCCAGGGTAAAATCTGTGATCTTAACGTGTCCAAACTTCACTCAGATAGAACCTTATAAAACTCTTATCTCCAAAATCACTGTTCACATCTATATTTTCTCCATAAAGTAAGAAATCATGCACTGACTTTCAGTC
>CAFUXE010000426.1:174326-189810 GCA_903364295.1 Serranus cabrilla | reverse complement strand
GACACCACTGTAGAAAAAAAACGTAAGAAAAGGCTCAACCCATAAGATCTGACAGAATCCATATGGGTTTGAAAAACAACCTCTTTATTTTGATGGGTTCACAGGATAAACACAAGTTCATATTGTAATTTAACAGAAACTACTGTTGCCGACAACAATATTTTACATTTAATAATAAGAGACAATTGACCAAGATAATGTATAGATAATTGACATGTCAGTACTCTCTGGTGGACAAATTATGTAATGGTGATGCTGTTAATTACCATAAAGCTGCAATGATAACTGTGTAAAAAATAAATAAATAAATCAATGTATAAAATTATGTTATGTCAAAAAGGTTGTCAGGACATTTTCCATAAGAGAGCACTGAAAAGTACCTTACCAGAATCGAAAAACAAAAAAGTCAAAGCAATTAACCAGCTGCAGAAGATAGTTGAGCATTAAACAGCTAAAGAGCCATATATTTCCCACAGGAGTTGGTAGAAAACAAAATAGAGCAAAAAGGAGAGTAAAATGGCACTTTCTGTGACAGAAAAATGTTTTTAAATTCATTCATCTGATGCTGGTCAGCAGTCACAGAAAAAACAATGTTGCACTTTGGCAATTTTTGTGCTTTCCAAATTTAGCACCCCTACTGCTGGAAGGAGAAGAGACCTTTACACTTTAGTTATGTTTAGGCTACAAAGCGATCTTAACATCATGGAAAAAAGTACGTTGTTACGCTTAGAAAAAGTAGTGAAAACTACATTTAAAAAATAAGATAAATACACGTAACTATTATAAGTGTTACATAGGTGACGTTAAGGATGATGGTTACTGTAGATGTGATGTAGCTACAAACAGGCTATGCACAGGCTACGTACAAAAGTCACATTGCACAACTTCAAATAACAACTTTGACTTTTCTTTCACATGGGACTCCGACACTGCTGGGTGAAAATCTTGTGTATGTTTGACCAGTCCACTACCCCTCCCAGCCACCCTAAGTGGACCTTGTTGTTCTTTATACTCTGTATCTGTATCCATGCTTCCCACCTTGACGTCCATCACAATTATGGCCACTAGAAGATGCTGCTAACTGCAAAGTATGGGTCATTTTAAGATCCTGCACAAACAACACATGGGGTGTTTTTTGGGAGACAGACAGTCACATATTATTGCCTGAGAGTAATTCATTAGTATTCCTGTGTTTTCTATTCCAAAAAGATACCATTCTTCTTCGTTGCAAGAGCGTTGATCGGAAAATCTTTACAGTGTGGTGAGAGCAAGTATGTGAACAAAAGAAAACGGAGAAGAAGAAATTAAAAAAGATACACACCGTGTTTAAATTCTGAATTGCATTTTTATTGCAATAACATTTTGCTTGAAACTATTTCAAATATGAATGCCTGTAATCTGAAAATAAGGAACCCTCCTGGAAAATATATCAAACATGCATTCACACGGATACCTTGGCAATTTTCTTGCAGTATGTTTTCTTGGTGAATTTGCTTCAAACATCACCTCGACATATGTCAGCATTACATAACCATAGTTGGGCGGTACATAAATAAGTTAGTACAGTGTAGATAAAAAATCCATCCCAATCCAGCCTTCTAAAAGGCAAAACACGAGTCTCCTACTTCTGACTTTGGCCTTGGGTCTACCATTCTGGGTCTCTCTCATTCTAGTTTTGAAAATCAAATAATAACCTGACTGAGAAATAAATTTCAAATCAACTTGGCCATCAAACTTTGCAACACGTGTATTAAGTCATGGTTATGAAATTGTGCTGCACTGAGAACAGGCTGTATGACACATGGTCTGCTTCTTTGGCAAGTCTCCACTGTCTGATCTTCCTCTGAAAATACACCTGCAGTTTAATGACAATGTGGTTTGGCATACTGTTACACTAATGAAATGGTTGAACACCAGTTGGCATTGGCAGTCTGTAAACACAAACATATCAATCCACTTGTAAGACAAAGCCAACCCTTCTATTAAAAGTTTATTTATACAACACAGCACACTTTAAGTCTTCCGTTCCTTGTGATAGCTTGCCAGAGTTTCTACAGATAAAGTAATTGTATCGGTGCACTGCTAATGACAAACCTTCTAGCCTTCTGCAGTATTCTCATTCTGCTAATGCAATGAATTGGAAATTTTTAGGTATTAGAGGAGGCAAGAAGTACAACTCCTGAAAAGTAATTGAAAGAAGGTGTTCATGGTCAGACACACTTTTTTATCTGGAGTCGGCTTACACTGAATTTGATACTTGAATTCAATTGGAAAGGCTTTGCGGCATGAGTCAGAGTAGTCTTCTGTCCCTCTGCCTGGGACCCAATGACCCAAATGATTTAAACCTAAAACGCTGCTCTGTGATGAATGTACAAATAGATCCCTTAGAACATCATCCATTTCATAGTTTTGGGCTCTGGCCCAGAAGAAGTGTACATAGCCATGGTAACATCACCCATTGGCTTGTGAACTATTGCTTTGAAGTATCAAGTTTGCCAATTTGGCCTTCCTCATGGTTTATGGGGCCTTGAGTGATTAGAGGGTAAAGCTAACATTATATTAACACAAGTCTCTGGTTAACACAGGTTTCCAGTCCGATTGTCTAGTAGCTCGCTAGCTTGGTTAGCAAGGTGCATCCATCAAAAAAAAAGAGACTTATAATAACTAATTGTTATTAATAGAATATACAGTACAGTAAGTACAATATTTGTACAGCCAGATGCTGAGCAATTTCCTGATGACCATAATGATACTATTAACTTTCATAACCCGAATACACACTGTAGAGACAAAAACCCAACAACATCCAAAAACAAGCTATTTAAGTGTATACAGTGCCATTGATGCACACTGCTTTGTCTATATCCTTAATCATAGGCCATCAAAGACTTGTTAAACACAAGGCAGCCATGACCTAAAGCATATCCTGTTATTATCTGTTTTACTGTAAATGGGACCATCATTTACAAATGGAATCTCATACTGCACTGAAGAAGAGTTGAACTTAGCAATTGAGACCATTGGGATGCTTCTGTACTCATAGTGTCTTACATCAATGGTTGGCATTGATAATAAACAAAATAAGTATGAATTTATAATTTCTTAAGTTGAAGGCTTTTACAAGGACACCTACATGTTTTGTTTATGGTTAAAAAACGGTTACATAATTTTTTGACAGTTGCAAAATTAAACAGTGCTCGCATTCAGTTCACCGTTCACCAACATGAGCAATGTTCAATGAACACACTCTTCTGTGTGTTTATGCACAACATTGGAAGTAGAGTTATTTTCTCAAAGACTTCTACACAGTCACTTCTTCTTTAAACATGTGGGGTCACCCCCTTCATTTAAAATAATACAGGCAGTAGGTAGTTCAGAGTCGATGCTCATTTATTTTATGTCTCGACCCCACTTCTCTGCCTTTAGAGTCCTTTTTTACTGGGCTCCTGTGGGACATCCCAGTTAAATAACCATTAAATAACATGAAAATCTTCTTTTCATCTTTAGGCTGTAAGTAAACATAAGATATAGTGTTTCTCTGAGCCAGAGGTGAAGAGTACTGCACATCCCACAGACCAGCTCCCCTTGTTTACTGTTTGTGAGACTTTTCGTTGTGTGAAAAGAGAAAATCTCCAGCAACACTTTTGGTGTATATAACTAATTTATTTCAGTGATGTTTTGTGGACTACAAGTGTTGCTGGAGTTGTTCCCTCTTCAGGACTTTTTGCTCTTTTCCATGCACGTCCGAAGAAGGTGAAGTTCTTCCAGACACCCTCACTCTGCTTCTACATTTTTCAGTGTTATCACTTCTTAAATAGAATGAATTCTAACAAGTTTTACAATAAACACATAATATAGCAATTACACATTTTAATTTGTAGAGAGAGTGCAGTGGTCTCTGCTGCAGCCTCAATGTGTGATTTAAGCTGAAAGGCAACTTCAATACTGCAGCTTACAAAAGCAACATTGTGTCAGTGCTACTGTACTGATTGCTGGCTAGAAGCAGTTTGTTAGAGAACTCACTGAACCTTGGGTGGTGTATGAAATGATGCTATAACCTATTACTGTTATCTACTGTGAAACCAGAGGAACAGCTCCCTGAGCTATCTGAAAAAATGTGTACTCTTACCTTTCCATCAAGAACCATTTTACCAACATCGAATCCTCAGGTAAAACTTCTGAGGGTTGCCCCAGCAGAGCCTTTCAGCAGTCTGAACCAGTGGACCGTGGCTATATGGGGCATCTCTCGGTGAACTTGTATCAAACCGTGTGAAGCAGAGCGTTGGCAAATAATTGTGCTCAATGAACACAAACCACATAAACAAAGGTGTTGTGAAAAACCCAGCAGACAATTTCATAAAAAGAGGTAACTTCTCTTTCATGTTCTCCATTGACATCAGGAGATGTCATGAAATACAGATTCAAAGCTGTCAATTTTGGAAGACAGCTGCAGTTTTTCCCACATTTCATTGTTAGAACATCTGGAAACCTCTGATTAATGCCATTCAGATATGGTCATTTTTAATGTGTGTGATTGTTATACATAAGTATGTGTATATTGCAGAGTCAAAGGGCATGGAACACTATTCCCAATTAAGAATAAATCACATTGAAAATCATTGCAGTCATCTGCATTTGGACAATAAAGCTGCTATCTCAGTGTCCTTTTCACAGATCAGCTCATTTTCTTCCAAGGCAGTTGAAACTTTGGCAGCAGTGACACCATCTTAGTTTTAAGTTTACATTTTTTTTTACGTGTAAATCCTTATGATGGGTTAAATTGCAAATACACACAGACAAGACTCCTGTGCATTGGGTGTATGGTGAAATATATACTGGTATTGATATATATCCACCCACCCATCTTTCTATCTATAAACACAAAGAGAGAGAAAATAATTCCATGAATTCCTCATGATGACACCTTGTCATGCATTAACCGAATACCATGGTCACTTGCAGAACAGACCATTAATTTATATTTTCATGCAGGCTGCAATTAAAATCTAAGGTTTTTTAGCATACGGTCGACAAACATTAAATAGTATTTGACACTATGTTTGACACTACAGTCATGCCATTGTCCCTAAATTAGCATAATTATTTTCATGAAGAAATTAAATCCTATTTGATGTAGTAGCTGAATAGTGAAAGGTATGTGAGACAATCAATTATGTGATACAAAGTATCACGGAGTATATATATATATATATCGCCCACAAATGTTTTTATGAGCTGACTTGTGTCTGGCTCCATCACTGTACACCTCTGAGACCGTTCCCCATAGATGCTCACACCCACACACCAAACACCCACCTTCATGCTTTTTTCAAGGTCTGTTAGCTCAAGCTTGAGGACCACTCCGAGTAACCTATTCACATGCAAAGCAAGTGTGAAAATGGAGTTGCTGTTGCATGCAGCTGTTTATGTGGAGACTCATTTGCACATAGAAGAGGAGAACACACTCCCTCTGCAGAGGCACAGTTTGTGTCTGGAATATGTCTGTTGATGCAGTTCATTTGTGTTTGGCTTTTTTGTCTCAATATATATATATATATAACTGCTGTGACATGTTCATGACTAAGAGAGGTTGTTCCCCCTATATTTTCCTCCCACTTAGACACAGTGTCGTCTCGCCTGAGCTGTTAGTGTCCCATTCCTTTGCTGATTTAAGTGGTAAAGAGAGCATTTGTCTAGCAGGCGTCCTGTAATACATTTATCATAGAATATTAATTATGAATTAGCTGGTTTCTTATTTCACAACAGTTTTACAGGCGTAGCATTACTGCTACCATGAGCATTCAAATTCACTTCAGTTACCAGTACACCCATCCTACACAATTTTAGGTCTTTGGTTTCTTTCTTGCAAATGGCACTGTCCCCTGAAAAGGTCAAAAAGGTCTGATGAGGATTACAGTGTAGCCAGTCCAAGTCTTTGTTAGTACAGCACACAGTGGCCTGGAAAAGTGATTTGTTATGCAATCAGACTATATAGTTTAGGTTTTAATGTGCATAGAACAATGTCAGTGAGAGCAGACTGGTAAACCCTACCTGAAGCAACAAAGCCAAAGTTTTACATTAAGACCACAGATGGTGATTATGAGCACATTGTACATCCCACATAGTTAAAACAAAGCGATCCTTTGTTTAAGCTTTTACAATTCTACCAATCAAGGAATCAAAGAACATGCACAAAAAATATTTTTTTTAACTTTATTTTGGAAAAATGGACACAAAGAGAGAGCAAGAGACAGAGAGAGATTGTTGTATTCATATGTATTAATATCCCAACCAGGTCTCTTCAGTCTGCGTACAAACAACACAACTTTACACTTTCAAAATACATGCAGTGCATTTGCCAAAATCCAATTTTGCTTACACATGATATGCACAGTAGCATTCCAAAGATAGCAACCCTACCAGTTGCAGGAGATCAATACTTAATTATGCATAAACGTAACGGTCCCCGCTTTGAAAAAGTCCACATTTTGTGACAAAACCACTTCTCGAAGGTTAGGGAGAAACTTCCTGTTTAGGTGTTATAAAAGATGGTTTAAAGATTAAATAAATGTGACGCAAAGTAAATACGAGGATATTGTGACTGCTGTATTTGAAAAAGTTACTTAGAAATATGATGCATGGAAGTTAAGTGATGTTTGAAGTGATGTTGAGAGAGAGAGAGAGAGAGACAGAGAGAGAGAGAGAGAGACAGAGAGAGAGGTGGATGGACGGGCAGACAGACAGATTAAGGCATCCAAGAGATTATCTGACACATAGTTCACATATGAATATATACAGGAATAAAGAATAAATAAAGCACAGCAGTGTAGTGAGTCTAACCAGCAGAACTACTACAGAGAGATGTCACTATAATAGAGTATATGGTCAGGGAGGGAGTTCAAAAACAAAGTGATTAAAAGTGCAGGCATTGCTAATTTAAGGTGAATGAAAATGGTCATTTGAAAGTAATACCAGTGCAAGAATACTGATAACATAACAAAGCAACTTGAAGCCAGATATATGACCAAATGCAGAAGCCAGCTACCAACAGTAGAGAACATATGCATTAGTGATAACTGTGGCAAATATACTGAAAAATACAATATGAATGTATAAATATATCCAAATATAGATTATATATGAGGACAGTCCAGGAGCCTGATGACAAAATGCAGGTGGATTCCATCACTGGGGGTGTGTATGGCCAGGGGGACAGGAGACCTGCTCAGTGCGGGACTGAGACAACAGTCTGCCTGTGAATGTGCTGTGCAGAGGGCATTGTCTATGATGGACAACAGTTTATTTAGGGTGTTCCTCTCTGCCACGGACATAAAGGCTCCAGCTCTGTAACAACCACAGAGACAGCTCTCATCACTTGTCTGTCCAACCGCACAGCCTCCCCCTCCTTAATGCTGCCTCCCCAGCACACCACAGCATAGAGGTGGCAACAAGCGACTGGTAAAAACAGCTGTGGTGTCCTACAGACGCAAAAAAAAAGTTTTTTTATTACCTTAAAATGCTTAAACAAAGGAAATATAAAAAAATATAGAACAGTTTATTGTTTCCTTATACAGTAGCAACAAATCTAAATCTCCTATTATCATTTGAAAATGATTCAATAAGCATCAGTTTATTATATATGTTGATAAACATTGCTGTGGCAAGAAATACTTTTTACTATTTCACAAAAAAGCACAAATCAGAACAAATTTTAATGATGGGAATCAAAAGTTAACTTTTAAATTTTTTTAGTAAGTAACAGTTTTTCACCTGGTTGTCAATTTTTATTCACCACAAAGCGGATAAATTAGCATTGTCATTAACAAGAAGCATTGCTAAGCCTCAATAAAAGTAAGAGAACTGGCTTACACCCCGCCTTTCTGAAACCCCCTAGGCAGGAATCAGCTGAATCCTCTAAGCACATGGCCATGTTGAATTGAAATAAGTTTATCATGTAAATATTGATTTATGTTAATGAAATTGTATTAAATTGCTCCAATGCATTAAACCGATATTTGTGCACAATCACACAGCCTGATATGCCCTGACACACACAGTGGGACCTGCTGTACAGACCATTGGTCTTTCTTACCCTAAATCATGTGCACTATCAATCAGTGGCGGGCGGTCATAATAAGCTATGAATGCAGTGCGTGCCCAAGCCCTTCGATAAAAATCATTGAAATGTTTGTCTGTCAGTGTTTTCTATTATAATATACCTTAGTTCTATCGTTTTGGTCTCAAATCGCTGCCTAATCTGTCAAATTCTGCTTGCGAAATGCTGGAAAGCTGACATGCATGCGAACTGTGATACTGAGTTGTACAGTTAGTGCTTGAGCCTGTGTTTACTGTACATGAGCATTTTGAATGGCAAAAAAGTGAAACAGCCTATCAGCCAACATGCAGGCTTACTTGAATTTTTCAGCAGCGAGCAGTCAGTGGTTCATTTCATCGCCATGTAGCCTAGTCAAAATGAGTGAACATATTAACCTTCTAATCAGTCGAATCTTTACGTTCAGTGCCGTTTTCCCGGAGAACTTACGAGGAAGAGTGGATGGCCTACCCCTGAACTAGTTATCGCAAAAACAACGAGGAATTTTGTCTGTAACTTTCAAGCAAACACGTACGAGAAACATAAATGGCTAGCTGGCTGTCCACAGGTTAGCAAACTGTCCTGTTGGCAGTGTCTCCTTTTTTCCACGGAGCACACAGTCTGGACCAGGACAGGTTATGGTGATTTAGAAGCACAAACTTTGTCTGGTAAAACTGCAGACATCTGGCAACACACGGATCGATCATCAGCTGAATGAGGGACTGCAACTAGCCACAGAGCAGCACAACGAGTGAATATAACCAGAGGTATTTGTTAGTATTGGGAGCAGTGTCGGTTTTCAACATCAAAATGAAAGACTACGTGCAGTATCTGTCCTCATCATACTGAGGGTGAAGCAGGCTGTTATGAGACCACACAAGATGAACGCACAGGGTGATGTGCTTTTTGTAATTTATCTCCTGAAAATTGTAGTTCCACCACAGCAGACACAAGCCAATAACATTTGCCTGCTGACACATAATTACATGATAACCTTGTGTAAGTGAAGTTGGATTCTCTAAGCACTGCAGTTGTCTTTTTCAAAGTCATTACTTGCATCTCTCCTTGACCTCATGACAGTTTTCATGGAAAAGATGTCAGGAAAAAGACGTGGAGGTAGTTCTTTGGACTATTCGACCGCAGTCCCGGTCAATACCATATCAAATGAAATAATTTCCTTTAACCAGGTTTACATGCTTGTCTGTACAGCGTGTGGTAACCTTGGTGATGGTTTTTGTGTTTTTCCACTTTTTTTTTTAACTATTGTGTTATTGTGGTCAGCTGTGCTGAGGAGAAGTAAGGGCTGAGACTAATCAGTCATGGGGGTCATGTCATTCATTTCCTGTTATGTAGGATTAGATTAACCCCAATTCCCATGCAGTGGTACAGGCCTGTGAGGGTGGGGCCGGGTGGAGTATATTGGTTGTAGTTGCCAGCATCCGGTGGTGAGGCTGCGTCATTGGAGTTATTTTTCAGCATGATTTGCTATTTGTTAATTTTTCTCAGGACATTTAAGTCCTTCTCTGCCGTTTCATTGTGATTTTTTTGGTGCATTTCTGCATGGACTTATGCTTTCCGAGCCATTCTTCACTGCTGCCCATATCTTTTTTTGTTTTTTGTTCCGTGTGTGCCAGACAGACACACAAAAAAGTCCCTCATTTTGTAGAATTACTGCCAGTAAAGCTACAGACTGCTTTTAACATCTAACCACAGAATCTTGTGGTTCTTGGAAAATGTTTAATACCACAGTGCTAATGCCCCTTTTTTACAGCATCAAGTACCATGGTGGGTTAGAGGTCATGACAAAGCCTGGGGCAATGCTGCATGGATTAGCAGATGTACAATGGAGATATTTATTAGTGAGATTCTACAACAAGTACATTGTTACCAATGATGGGATCAAGTTATTTACCACCCATTCAACTCCAAGTGCAGATTGAACTAGACACTGGCTTGCTAATGGTACTGCCTTCATTTACAACATTGCCTTAATTAAAAAGTGAATGGACCCCAGCTTTGTTCCGCTGCTAGTTGATTTCGACCATCCAGAAGCACTCGACAGCAGAATGAGGTTGCAGCTGGCTCTTTTGTTCCCTCAGTGACACCCAGTGGTGAACTATCCAGACAGGAGATAGAGAGGGAGAGGATAAGATGTGGATAAAAACAGAGCAAGATAGAGAGACAGACAGAAAGAAACAGAGAGTGTGTGCTTACTTTGGGAACACCAGCGGAGTCCAAATGAATATCTCAACACAGTATTGATCCAGACACTGTCACTACTATTCTTTATCTCAGCCCTCCCACCTCCTGCTCCCAGTCTCTCCATCTTTTGCTCTATCGCTGTCAAATTCAAATTCGTCCCATTTTTTTCCCCTCTTCCCTCTCTTGCTCACATTGTCTCTCGCTCATATGGTGCCCCGGGGTATAATCAAATAACTGCCACAGTGATGGAGTATATTAGGAACTGGCGTGCGGTTCAGTGCATGTGTGCGTGTGGGCATGCTTTTACCTAATGTCCTTATAAAAATAGAAAGGTCCTCGAGGGACACTGGACAGGCCTGTGGTTTACGGTTAGAGATTAGAGTTAGGGATATTTCAGACTTTGCTTTTAAACAGTCTTTTCTGTGATCTCATGCTGTGCTTCATGGAGATTATGTCAGTCAAACACTGCTGCTGCAAGTTCATCACTTCCTTTTTACAGCAAGGATCTGCCAAACCTGCCAGGTTAGTCACAGTTTCTGTTAGACAGGCAGATAGGATGAGATGATGGATTTATAAAGTAATCACAGGTGAGTTTCTGTGCACCAAAGTTTGTGCAAGCATACAGATAGCTTACTTTGTAATATGTACGCCATATTTCAAGTGGAGTACAGAACTCCCTATGCACAACTGGTATTAGCAGATAGGTAGGTCACGAGAACATGTTCAAGTGAGAATAAACAATACCACCATACACAACATGACATGACCAGTAATCACAGTCTTGTTTTTTCTGGATTTCAAAATGTTTTATTTTCTAAATCAAATTACTTTGGCATATACTAGAATTACAGTACAGTATTAGTATGACAGTATTTAGATAATACAGCACAACAAGTGGCTCTTATTTTCAATTAACCGCATCGCAAGAGCAAAATGACTATAAAGACAGACTTATTTGTCATACAGCTCTCCATCTACTGCCTTAAGGAAATTTATTTTGAAATATTTAATTTAAGAAATACTACAAGCTAAAAAAAAAAACATTTGTGAAACGCTCAATTTCTGTTTTTTTTATATTATGACCAAACTACTTCCTGCACCGAGCTCACATTCTTGAAAACAAAGTAACTGAAACAGCAATATTTTAAATGGCCAGCAGGGGGCGGCTTTCCTGTTATGTTTGTCTAATTGTTAAGAAGCCTGTGAGAAAATGAGCTTACCACTCACTCGATTTATTACCTCAGTCAACATTTTAGTAAAATAGAAGATGAAGTAGGCTAAGATTTAGGGCGTAGCTATCTTGTGATTGACAGGTCGCTACCACAGTGCACAGTGTGTTATCATCTTTGTAATTTGACCCTTCACAGTGTTTTCAGTTCAACAAATTTTACATTTTTAAAATGTTTGTTGCTTATTCAGTGTTCAGTTGTATTAATAGATATTCTAAGGACATGGCTGTGAATTATGAATTACAGATGCATCATGCTAAATAAGCTAGCTAGCTGGCCTTCTCCGATAATGTAGCATCCCAAACAACAAAGATGATGATGGCCAAATCTTAAGCCCACAAACCATGGGTAACATCACATTACCAACAATCTAAACAATACGTAATGATTATAAACTTTGCAAAGACAGAATCTATGACAAAGCTGTTGCATTGCAGTTCATGTGTACCTGAGGTGTGGAATGACAGCTATTCATAGCGGCAAAGATTTTGTTGAGAGCCTTCCCATAAAAGTGGTGGGTGTAGTATTTGGGTGTCCACATACCCTGCCACAAAGTGCATACTGTGATTGTGTATGTGTGCATGTTTCAGGTCTGCAGTGGAAGTTTGTATCAAGAAAAATAGAGACCATTAACCAGGCTTTACTTGGTTCTGCTGCCTAATCAGCCACTAACTCCCCTAGATCCTGCTGCAGTAATACCAGTGCCACAGAAGACTGAGGGAGAGGAAATGAATAAGAGACAATGAGGGATAAATGAAGAAAATTGGGGGGAATTAGAGATGAAGAAGAAGGGGATGATGAGAAAATACTGCCAAGTAAAAGAGAGAAGTGGTGAGAGAGCCAGCAGGTCAAAGAGAAAAGTCATTGAAGGAACATTATGAAGTTAAAGCAAAAGTCACATAATGATAAGAAGAAGGCATTATTCTTTAGTATTTGGTGTAGAATCTCAACATGTTGTAAAATCACCTCTACATCTGGTTTCAGCTAAAAACCACCCTTCACTAAATACTGAATAATCAATACTTTGAAGCAGAAAAGCAGTGGTCAGGGGTGCAGCAAGGTTTGGCCAGTTTGGATCAAAATATAAATATTTAGTTTCTGCTTCGAAGGTGGTCAGAGGAAGCCACACAAAATCAAAAACGTTTATTTGGAAATCAAAATGAGAAAAAACAAATCTACTAGTATGCGTAAGCAGATTCATATTGTGACTTTGGGATCATTAAGTTCAATCTCCATTGTAGTTCTGATATATTGAGAAATTCAGTTTTCACATTGTAGATAGTAAAACTGAAAAAACAGATGTGTTTATTTGTCAAAACAACAGGCAGTCTAAAGGCTCTAACACTGAAAATCGTTTTTTTGGAAGTAGGCATTTTGGTCACTTGGAGTCCATTTAGGTCCATAATGGGTGGGCAGGGGATGGTTGTGTATGGGTCAGACAAACCCCAGACTTTGACCCAGCAGACCAGTGTTCATGAAACCAAGAGTCAGTGTTGTTATTTGGAGTCAACTCTATCCAGTAGTTAACTGTTTCTTGTGAACACAGAAGTTTGTATTGAAAAGCCACATCCAGAAAGTGATACACTTTAGTCGTGTTTCCATCAACAAATTTCTATGTGCATTTTGAAGATTTGCATGAGATAAGTTGATGGAAACTTGCTTAATGCGCTAAATGGGAGATGAAAACACTTTTTTTTCCGAATAAGTTCTGAGATAGCAAAAATTTAACTCATGACTGATCAGTTGTTTTCCGCTTTTCCGGTCAACGAGCTGACAGGAAAGAACAATTCTAAGTTGCCAAATTGAATCTAATTCCTGAAGACGTTTTCTCTTGTGGGTGGCCAAAGTTGTCTGATTAGCAGTCTATTGTTTGTTTGTTTTTTCTCTCTTGCGTAGTCACTACTTCTTCAACTGTTTACCGACAGATAGCTGACTGTAATAAATTACAGTGCCATCTTCTGACCAATATGTTGTTATACAGCTTTTGTTCAGGTGATGGAAATGTCCCTAACTCTGATTTTCTTTAATTTGAGGGTGTCTTCATCAGTAACAGATGCTGAGGGGAATGACAAAGTGTTGTTAGGAGACCAAACTTCATTAGTCCTCCTGTATGCATTCTGAAACACTTAAAGGTGTTATGGACATTTGTTTGGGAAGCAAAGAACCTAAGAACTAATGGCCTTAAGGCCAAAAATAGATTGAACACTTTCATCAGTTAGTAGTCAGCTTGCTCTCATGTTATGTTTTTAAAGTTTTACTGGAGAATGATACCAAATCATATAGGGGTTTTAATAGTTGTTTCATTAAGACACATAATAAGGATTTCATTCTACTGTTGAATGACTTTCATGAAAGTTGGAAGCTTTCCCCCGCTCACTTCATCCAAAGATTAACACATTTCCAACTCCCTGCTTTTGCTGTGTTTGTGCTTGACCCCCACTGAAGCCACCCACACATTTTAAACATCATACACACTCTATACACTTTATACATTCCACTAAGTGTTGGCTAGTGTTTGGTAGTCTCTCGCTGTCATCTGCCCTTCTCTTTCGCCTGTCAGTTTGAGCTTCGGTATTTTTGAATACTGAAGATGGAATATGATGAAATCCCATGTTGTTTTTGTTTTGCTTTGCCTTAGGTTCCATGTCTAATTAATCATTCCTATCAAGGGTCTTTGTTTCACCATGCATGCTGCTGAAGAGTGTTCTGTGTCAGATACCTTTACCATTTGAATATCACGTCTGTTTCTTTGCCAGGAGCTTGTTGGAGCTTGGTAGATTTCTAACAAGAACTCAGAGAGTGTATACAGTTCCTGAGCAAAGGCTTCAGGACCATCCACATTTGTTATGTTGATACTGTAATAAGGAAATGGACTGAAGTTCTGTAATCTGCATCTGAATCTTATCCATACATATCGCTGGAAAATACATCTATCCAGGGATATCATTGACTTGTACAGGGTTTATTTGTGCAAGGTTTCAGGTTGATCAGACCACTGAGCCATTTTAATTTGTCATGTTGCTGTAGCAACGGCTATAGTTTAAGTATAGCCATTGTGCATCAAGGCTGTAATATCAGGGAAAGGGGACACTACAATTCCAGAAAAGCATGAAAGCTCAAGGTTTGCTAGCAATGTTGGAATTTGATTAATTGTAACTCTGCACCGGTGAATCACATGACGAGGACTGCTATTTCTATTTTATTCACAACATTTGCTTAAAGGGATAGTTTGTATTTATCAAAGTCGGTTGGTACTTATCCATAGTCAGTGTATAACCTACAACAGATGGAGTTGACACGCCGCCAGTTTGGAGAGGAAGGGAAAAGACACAAGCTAAACAATGTACCCCTGAGGATAAGATCATTGTGAAACATATTTCAGCAATCTGTAAAAAGGCCCACCTAAAAAGATAATGGTGTCAATGTTGGCGTATGATATTCATAATATTTCCACTGACAGCCCTGTTTACACATGGGGAACTGAAGCCACTCTCATCAAACCCACCAGACCCCATTGACAAAAACAGTAAAGTTACCTCACAGAACACAGGAATTACTAGTCCAACCCAGCTTTCATTGTTGAAGTATGAAGTAATGTAAACTAATATTACCAATGGATCACCTGACCACTTGTATGTAAAAGGTTTTGATAACAGAAAAAGAGCTACTCTATCCTTCCCCTCAGATCTTCTGAGATATTATGGCTTGTTTCAGCCCATTGTTAAAGTTTTACACCCCACAACTTAACTGTTTTGTGAACCTTTTTTTGTTGTCTTATTTTTTAGTTTATGTTTTATGATACAACTTTATAAGGCAATATTATCTTAATGTGTGTACGGTTTATTTTTGCTGCCAAGTGGCCAAAGATCAGTTACTTTAAGTAAGACTGGAGAAAAAAAAGTCAACAAATTATATCTGCTTAACAGTTAACACTTTTTTTTTTTTTTTTTTTTTTTTTAAA
>CAFUXE010000426.1:163976-174287 GCA_903364295.1 Serranus cabrilla | reverse complement strand
AAAAAAACATGAATCATATTTTATATTGTAGGTAACCAGTGAATGTTTCTCAGATCCAACACATATTAGAGGACAAAGCTCTACCAGCAGATGAAGAGTCACAACCCTATTTTGAGGTTATGTTGCCCACCAGTTAAGGGCTTGCCTCCCACTTTCAGAAATGAACCCCAGCTGATGAGACTAACACCTCAGTATCTGGCCCTGGAAAATCAGAAGAAATAGGACCTCCCATGGGTTCCCTGACAGGGAACAGGTCTATTTCAATTCTTCCTTTGTGGTTTCATTCAAAGCAATCACTTTCTGTGAACATGCTGTTGTTTCGCTGTCAGCTTTTCCTCCCTTGTCCATCCAGCTGAATTATGACAACAATTATCAAGTGTTTGGAGACTAATTCCAAAATTTAAATGTGGTCACACAGGTACCGGTTATGTTTCAGGTTTGGGACCATTTGTAATTGTAGAAAAACCGATTGTACATTGAAGCATATTGGTGTGTGAACACACTTATTTTCCTGTCTATTATAGCTGTTAGTGAGGGTTAGCTGCAGGCACGTTGGACTTTTCAGCCGTCCTTTTCTTCAGCTTATTTTACAAGCCTGACTGGCTGCCGAACCTCGCCGTATACCCCTCCTCCACCGCCAGAGTTTTAAACCCACAGTTTTACAGTGAGGGAATCCAATTACATCCAGCACCTAGAAAGACAGGGAGAAAGAGAAAAAGATAGACAGAGGGGAGACTGAAGAAGAGAACGAGAAAAAAAAATCAATGACAATCCAACTGAGGTGGAACTAAGCTTGACAGTGCAGCTCCTTTCTATGCTTCGCACTCGTTTTGTTTTTTCCTGAAGCGATAAAAGTGAATGACTGTCTGGGTGTTTATTTCACATGAACTCACCACATTAACCTCTCCAACACTCTCAAGGATGTTTTGTTTCTTTATTCATTCTTTTTGTGTTATCCCTTACTTCTGTTCTGCGCTCTGTCTCCATGCAGCCTCTCATTAGCTCTCTCTGTCTCCTCTCACTGCTTTATCTCTCTCATGACTGTGAGGCTGCCTCCCTGTGCAGTGGTATCCACCAACTGGTATGGTTCACATATGTCACATCTCCAAGGGAATTTTCATCATTATTACAGTCCAGAGTTTTAGTTTCTTGTAATAGTCTAAATATTACAGTGGCTCTGTGTTCATAATGTACCACAAATTAAGAAAACACATAAAAAACACAAGCACATTTATTAAACATATTCACCCATTTGATATAATATAGAAAATAGCAATTAGAGACAATATAACCAACTACAGAACCACACTGAAAGTAGCACAAAATGACTATGGATGGCCTAGCAAGTACCAGCCCACACCCCCCCGGCCTACTAAATGTCACTCAAAGAGACAGTTCCCAAACAGGAAGATACTCAAAGGTAACACAAAACCACTATAAAGAGATCAGAACAATTGCAAAGACAAGCAAAACACCTGAAAAGAGACATAAAGGGACCTCAAAGAGACTGAACAAATATGAAAAGGGGCAAAACAACCTCAAAGACACATTGAATGACTACAAGTGGCACATAGAAACTGCAAACAGACTTAAAATCTCTTCAAAGAGATACTAAATGATGGCATAAAGGGGCAACACAAGCACAAAATACACTAATGGACTACAAAGAGATGTAATGAAACTGCAAAAAGACACAAAACGACTATATAAAGTTGCAGAACAACTACAGGTAAAAAATAACAAAGGCTAATGGAAAGAGAAAAAAAACACTAGCACATAATTGAATTGAATTTTGCATTTGCAATGTTAAAACTGTTTTGTTTTAACAAACAAGAAGCAATTGACCAATCAGAGTAGGGCAAGCTAAATTTTAATGTCTGATTCATGGGAAGAGTTGCCCTGTGATTGTACCCCACCCTCCCCCAACGCCGGCTGGGATCAGCTCAAGCACCCTTGACCCAAGTTTGAATAAGCAGTTAAGGGTAATAGAAGAATTAGTGAATAGGAAGAGTGTGTGTGCTGGCATGCTTGCAAGTCAGCTACTGTAATAAATCCAACGACATATGTTCATAGTACTGTATATACAATACATACTACTAAAGTTTTCCCCAAGCCGGCATGGTGATAACTGTAGGTCAGCCATGTTTTGGCAGAACTCAGAACCCATAAAATGAAGAAAATAGACATGAAGGGTAAAAATACTCTCTGGGTTTCAGTCATGTGAGTACAGTGTGAAGGAAATTTTATTTATGACCCGTGCAGACAGCTGGCTGATCAAAATAGATGCTAAACTGAGAAATGTGCGGAGGACTGAAAAGCGCGGCTGATCACTTTCTGTGTACACATGCTGTAAGCATCATTATCAGGACTAAAATGCAACTAATCAAATGTTGCTCCTAATTAACCTGCAGTAACTTAATGACAGGCCAAAGTGAAATGAGTTTGTTGTTCACAGCAAGACAGTATTTGTGCTCAGCTTGTGTGATTCAGTTTGATGCTTCAAGTAACAAGAGGAGATGTAATGTTGTGGTCCCTCAGAGAACGGACACAGTAACACTGAAATCTACTTTCATGAGAAGGTTGAAACAACATTAAACAGAGGAAGACATCACCTAAATAAATACATAATAAACAACCTGCCTCCCATACACACACCATACATTGTTAAGGCAAAGATTTTCATAGGGATGGAAAGCTGCTGTGAACTCCGACTTTGTTGACTTTTCTCAGATCAAATCAAAGAAATTCACACTTGGAAAAAAAGCTCACAAGAAGGTTCACATGTAGAAAAGGAAAAGCAGGAGATGTATGCAGAGGGAAGGAGTAATAACACTCCCACTCTCAAAGAAAATCACATTATTATTGCCAATTTGTGGCAGTCGACACCCAGTACATGCTGTAACTTCTGAGGTATGAGAAGAGAAAGAGACTGAAGTAACACTGAGGATTTGTGGTCCAATAACATCTATGACACCAAACTGTAATCTTGTAGAAAATGGTGAGAATGAGGGATCAGACTTTTAACTGCTTTACAATTAAAAAAATAAGCATTGCTGGAGGTCAAGATACGCTCTTATCAACATAACAAACCAGTTGATGGCTGGATTGTACACTCACCGGCCACTTTGTTAGCTAGCAGGGTGTACCTAATAAAGTGGCCTCTACTGCTGTAGTCCATCTGCTTCAAGGTTGGTCTTGTTGTGTGTTCAGAGATGGTCTTCTTCATGTCTTGGTTGTAACAAGGTATCTGAGTGACTGTTGAACCAGTCTGTCCATTCTCCTCTGACCTCTGGCATCAACAAGGCATCAAGGCTCACTGGATATTTTCTCTCTTTCAGACCGTTCTCTGTAAAGTCTAGAGATGGTTGTGTGTGAAAATCCCAGTAGATCAGCAGTTTGTGAAATACTCAGACCAACAGCCATGCTACGTTCAAAGTTACTTAAATCTCCTTTCTTCCTCATTCTGATGCTCAGTTTGATCTTCAGCAGGTCGTCTTCACCATGTTAACATGTCTAAATGCACTGAGTTGCTGCCATGTGATTGGCTGATTAGATATTTGCGTTAACAAGCAGTCGCACTGGTTTTCCTTATAAAGTGGTTGGTGAGTTTTGTTGTTGTGTTTTTTTATGTACTTGATTCACTAATGTTACCATAAGAAATAATGATTGCATTTTGCATGTATTCATTCATTTATTCAGTACCATTTTTCTTGAACATGAAATCTATAATCTTCTGCTGCTTGAATCTCAAAACATTAACAGACACAACAATAACATCGCTGCTGTTTGTTTTGTCCTGGTTAGAATTTCTTTGGTGCTTTTTTCAGGAGGTTTTTTTTACCAGGGGCTGAATATAGTTCTCCTCCTCTACAAAACAAGTACACCTGCTAAATTGGATTGGGAAAAATACTGAATACAGATTCAGGTTAAAAATCTGTGTTTCTCTGATCCTGTGCTACACACTGGAGGATGGTGTACTAGCTGACCGGCATCTAACATTATCTCAGCTTGTTTCTCTGATAATTAAGATCCAGAAGTCCAGTAAGTAAAATCCCTCTCCTGGCTGGTTTAAACAACAAGGATCTAAAACATTTATTATGGCTTTAAACTAGAAAAAACATTAATTCTCTCTCAGGGTTTGAACATTGTTGAACATATTTGGGATAATTTGATAAGTACCTAACTCAAATAAACGATGATCTTGTCGTTTTAAGACATTATACTGCACAAATGTTGCATTTTATTTTTATACTTTTAATATTAAAAAATGTGATTGTCTTCATACATATTTTTATGTTAAAACAAACGTATTTTTTTTTATATTTTTATATTTCTATATTCTTTGCTCCAACAGAGTGGAACATCTTCTAATAAAAACAATGTGACTTTCAAGAGTTACAGGTTGCACTTTTGTTCATATCATATCAATCATTAAAGCCTAACCAGGAGCTTTGGATTCAGAGGCTTGTGAAAAATAAGACATGCCAAATTCAGTAGGCTACACCTGTTATTTCAATGTGTCTGATACATATTTAATCAATATTTGACACCTTATGCTGTGATATGCTGAGCATCTGTGGCAAGGATTTGAGTTTGTTTGTATTCTGGGTTGGAATCCCCATATACTACCATCTAAATCAAATTTATTCTGGTCTGAAATTGAAATTCAACATGTGATTTCAAAATCTTCACCACTTGCTGCAATCTCCCTGTTAAAAACCTGCCAAATGAAACCTCTGTAAATGTAGAAAAATATCCCTTTTCCAGAATAAAACACTGTGTCTGTAGTCTGCAGTGAGAAATAGTGCAGTAGATTTCTTTCATGCTAGTTTTGAAGTGTCATCACCTTGCTGTTCTCTCTGCTCTTACTTTCATCAGTTGTCACAAGGGCTCTCCATAGAACTACTGTCTAGCCTAAAAACAATACATTAATGATTTTAGACGCCGCTAGCATCACTTTATCAAAAGAATACCTCAAAGAGTCTGTTTAGTCTTTCAGGTCAGACTTAATGATGTGAGAGGGTCAAATAAACAGTCATATCAAGGTGCACTTGCAAGGCTTTATTCAAGGAATACGGATGAGTAATTTGTAGGTAATATATCGCTTCAAGGGGAGGAGAAGTTATACTGTGTGTGGATTAACATTTAGTAGTCCTATCCGGCTTTTCATTTTCAACAACAAAAGATAAATCCCTCGTCGTTCCTTGACCTCTTCCACCTCAGTGCGTGTTTTTGTTGGGAGTGGTGCCTTACAAAACTCTGAGACATGCACGAAATCTCCAACAATCTTTTCTGCAGCAAAATTGTTGTTACCGTAGTTTTTCTGCTCCTCGTCAGCGTAGTAGTAAACACAGCCTAATTCGGCTATGTAACAATGTTCAGTGAACCACTGATCAGCTTGGTCCTTCTGTGAGGAGTTTGCATGTTCTCCTTATGTCAGACAGTCCACAACACATGCAGGTAATAGGTTAAATGGCAACTTTAATTTTACTCTATCAATAGTTTCATTTATTTTGAAACTATGTAGGAGGATAGAAGATACATGGCATTATGGCCCCTGATCTACCGAAAAGCATCAGTGTTTGTATCACCACTTCAACTTTAGCCTTATACTGTTGAAAAATGATGCTGAAATCTTGTACATGGATTCAGTCTTAACCCAGCATTTTACAGACTCTTCATTCTTGGTACATAAAAGAAGACCTAATCTACGCAATAAATTAGTAATAGCTATTATATTGCCTGATCTTAAACAGACTCTCTCTGCTCTCTTTAAACAGAGAAATTACCCCTGTGCACCAAGCTATCATGGAAAAGGTAGATACAGACAGTTTAGGACATTGGGGAAAAGTCCGATCCAACACAAACAAGGTTATTTACCTGTTAAATGTCTATAGGTTCTTTAGAGTCAACTGAAATCCAGTTTCTTCCTCAAAGTTCAACGATATTGATCAGCTAGATCTCCCCAGAGGGCCTGATGATGACAAGAGAGTGTGGCAGAGAAAGCTGAATTTGATCTCTTCTTAAATAATACTACAACCTCAGGGTCTTTGGGAGGGATTTGATATGGGGGTTTTGCAGCAGAAAATAGCTTTAAAAATCACAATAGGAAATAGCTATGATGATTTTCTTTGTGATACGCTGACTTTACATGTTTCCTCACTCATATCCGTGTATTATAAGGTATTGTGTAAAACGGCTTTGGTGCCACAAGAAGTATTTTGTATCAGATACAACCTCAATTCCACAACAAAGCTGTAGAAAACATAATAAAAACAGGATGGAATACTTTGCAAATCATTTGTCTTTTATTCAACTGGATGCAGGCTGCAAAGACAACATATCTAATGCTGAAACTGGGAAACGTTTGGTCTTTGTTAAAATTTTCATCCGATCATGTGATCAAGTGAGCGAGCGTGCGAGAGAGACAGGACAGAATGATTTTATCAATTTGGGACAATTTGTTTGTGTTCTCTCTGTTTCAGCCTCAGACTGGAACAGCTTCAGTATGTTAAAGCTACAGTTGGTTAATTTTATATAAATAAGTTTTGTCATATTTGGTAAAATTGTCACTACATTCTGTCGGTAATACATAATTTGTGAAACTTTATGAATAAAAAAATCATGTTCCTCTTTCTCCTGCGAGTACTTTAATGGCAATTGCTTGAATCTGTTGCTCTTAAACTGAAGTCAAACTGTCAAACTAGGCACGATTGATCACATCAGGATTTTGTCACTGCGTTGTGTATTCATTAATTAATTAATTATCCTTAACCGCTTATCTGGAGCCAATCCCAGCTGACACTGGGCGAGAGGTGGGTACACCCTGGACAGGTCTCCAGAGTATTACAGTGCTGACACATATAGACAGACAACCATTCCAATCTCAGTGGCCAACTAAACCTAAGCTGAATGCCTGTGGACTGTGGGAGGAAGCTGGACTACACCACTGAGTAGCCCGCATTACTTATTTCTCTGCTCAAATGTTTTCAGAAAAACAAACCAATGTAACTGCTTAGCTTTCAATGCCTACTCATACTTGATAACCGCTGATCATGCCCTGTCAAGCATGTGATATTATTCAAAACAGGTGGAAATCTATGATTACACTAGGACAGGATGAAGCAGTCAATTGCATTCAACATGCAATGCAAGAACGGTTAAATAGAATAAACAACCCCCGTTCCTTTGTCCAAGCATCAGGAAAATACACCCAGACACATCTAGATTTAAGTTTGAACTTTACTGTGGCAGGAAGCCATAGCAACCAGTGGAAGGCCAGGCTAACACAAGAACATGCAAACGCCACATGGAAAACTGGTCGGCAAATTAGTGCCCAATACTTTTTTGCTGTTTGGCGACAGCGCTAACCACTGAGCTAGCATGCCAGTTAATTACAACATTCATTGATGACATATCCCTCAACAGTCATGGACTAATATAAATCCTAAACGTTTATTCATATGGTAAACTCCAAATGTCAAGTGGTTATGTCTGCAGGCTGGAACATGTGCACTCTTGTTCATTCCCTGCACCCTCATTAGTGTAAACTGTTTTGCCTGTCATTTCATGCAGAACAGTGAATGTAGCACTGCATGCAAGTATTGTCATAGTTTTTGATTATCATTTTCATTCCAATTGAATCATTCATCAATCATGGCTTTGATAAAAAAAAACATCATGAGTGCATTTTTAACGAAACATTTAAACACCCAATAAGAGTCAGGAGAGGAAGCAAAGCACAGATCAAGGCAGAGAGAGGGTCTGTACTGTGAAAGATGAAGTGAGGGTGAGATAAGCAGTACAAAAGGACTCAAAGTAAAAAGTGAATGGAACTCTGGTCTCTTTGATCCTGGCTATCTCTCTTTGTTTTAAGGCTTTAGCTCTCCAAAACCCTTCATCCCGGCCCTGTGAAGTACAGAAAAGGGTGCTTGATTTGGCCTGCTGCTTAGCACCATGTATCCATGGCTAATGGTGCGGTTTGATACCGAGTGAGGAGAATCAGCAGGTGGATGCTGGGGAGTAAAGATGTACAGTTTGTCTATTGCATTCAGCAATATTTTTCGGGATTTTTAAAATCTTGCTGAGCCTATGGCTACTAACGCTGAGTACTCTGAGTTTCTCACTGTTGGGATGTGGCCTACTTCCTTGTATGTAGTTGTTTGGCAGTTCTCATTTACTGTGTTAGTATACTGGAGAAGTGTAATGCACCATAGTTTGTTGGTAACCCATGTTATTGTGAGCCAAGACGTGCAGCTATTGCTGTGGCACAACTATGAGCACAGGGGTAAGTGAGGTTATATAGTAGACTGTCCACGAAGGAGGAGGTTAAAGTGGATGAATGGAAAAAACATCATAAACTAAAAGTCAAGTTGTTTATTTAACTTTAAAATTAACTTAAGTCACCAGTGTAACAGTGTCCAGTAACTACACACAGATCTCACGCAAACAATTTGGTACTTGGTTCATATGACCATCCTCTTACATATTTTAAAATGGTTGCATGGTTGCTGTTGTTATGTCCCCTCTTTAAAAATGAGGATGGCAACATCAAAGAAATTAAGGAGTCAAAGTTCTGTGAAAAGTAATTGAGTTTATTTTTACTGTGCTCAAAAAAAAAGATTCAACAAGTTTCACAAATTTGGTGGGAGGAATGGGACAAGGTGGTGATGCCAAATAATTGAAAGTAAGAAAACAAAACAAGGCCTGACTAACTTCTCTAAAAACTGATATGAAATAACTACAAATGTGGCACCAACCAATAAACCTAATGTGTCTAACAAAAATTCACCTACGTGTTGCAATGTAGGGTACCCAACTTACCTAACGTCCCAAGTGTTGAACATCAAGTCAAAAGTTTTCCAATCCAAAAAAACACAAGTCTCACAGACAGATCAACAAAGGAATGATGGCAGCTCTGGTGATTCTCACTGTGGGCCCTTATAATCTGCCACACCCCACAGCTGATTGGCCAGCTCAGCAGGTGCTCAATCAGCTCCACAGGTGGATCCCAATCAGGTCGTTTACCTGGGAGAAACAGAAAGGCGGGGGAGGAGAGGCAGATCCACAAACGAACAACCACACCCCCACCCTTACAAGTCCAAACAAACAATGTTTGGAACAACAACAACTACTAACTAACTAACTAACTAGCATGTGACTTTATGTCCCTTTCAGCCTCTATCTCTAGTTTACGTACCTGCAACCTGAGGTCATAATCTGCTTTACGGACCAATTCCTTCTCCTGAGCCTCTAGCTGAAGGCGGGCTAAGCGAACCTTTAGTCTGGCATTTGCACTGGACCCACTGGACTCTAGGGAGAAGGGTTCAAAACGAGGCAGAGTTGCGGGAGGAGCCTGGCTTTCACCAACACCTCGTGGAGGTGTGGCCGGTTCCTCTTTGTCATCAAACACAGAAACATCATGCCTAGGCTGGTCTGGTCTAACTGCAAGGACCTTTAACTCAACTAACTTTTCATACAACACATTATTGATTTCTTTCTTAACACCATTTTTTTTACAGTGATGTTATAATGGGCTGCAATAAACAAATCATCCTTACGACATAAATCTAATTTTGCAATGCTCGGATTGTCAACGAAGTCATTTAAATCAAAACTCATCCTGATACTCAACAACAACCCAACAAACTTTGATTGTTTATATAGCTCAGGGAAGAAATGAACCCAGACGAGCCCCCATTTGTTACGTCCCCTCTTTAAAAATGAGGATGGCAACGACAATCAAAGAAATGAAGGAGTCAAAGTTCTGTGAAAAGTAATTGAGTTATTTTTACTGTGCTCAAAAAAAAAAGATTCAACAAGTTTCACAAATTTGGTGGGAGGAATGGGACAAGGTGGTGATGCCAAATAATCAAAAGTAAGAAAACAAAACAAGGCCTGACTAACTCCTGACTATTACAAAACAAAATCAAGAAACAAAGGCCTAACTAACTTCTCTAAAAACTGATATGAAATAACTACAAATGTGGCACCAACCAATAAACCTAATGTGTCTAACAAAAATTCACCTATGTGTTGCAATGTAGGGTTCCCAACTTACCTAACGTCCCATCCTCCTCACCACAAGTGTTGAACATCAAGTCAAAAGTTTTCCAATCCAAACAAACACAAGTCTCACAGACAGAGATCAACAAAGGAATGATGGCAGCTCTGATGATCCTCACTGTGGGCCCTTATAATCTGCCACACACCACAGCTGATTGGCCAGCTCAGCAGGTGCTCAATCAGCTCCACAGGTGGATCCCAATCAGGTCGTTTACCTGGGAGAAACAGAAAGGCGGGGGAGGAGAG
>CAFUXE010000426.1:126372-143447 GCA_903364295.1 Serranus cabrilla | reverse complement strand
CGGTGATCCCACCGGTGACCCCTCGTCCCCTCGGGCTTGGACCCCTAATAAAGCATGATAAATATTATTTGATGTCATGGTGCCACTCACAGTGATATGCCTCCACTCTGCCAAAGTGAAAGTGGAAAAAGGGGTGTTGTCCAGAAGTTCAGTGCACTTTTTTGTACTTTCCGTGATCTTTGCATTTCAGCTCATAACCATGAGTTTTGATATTGCCTGACACTCGTACTAGAATATAAGTAGCAAACACCCAAACATTTAAGTAATATGTTGCATAAGCACTGGACTTTGGAACAAATATCCATAATGGCAAAGAGGTGTTGATAAATCAGGGGATACATTTTTTGGGATGTCACAACCCCCCCAAAATTACTAATTTTCAGAAATTAAATCACTCGTAGTTTGATAACATTTGTAAAAACATAGAGCTGCGGCATCAGAGCACTAAGTAGGCTTGGTCCATGAGCCCCATAGACGCGTATGGGTAATTTTATCCAGGGAAGTCAAACTTTTCTGGCTTCATGCACTACTGGGCAACTTTCATCGAACAAAATGATGTATCCATTCTCTTTATACATCCATGGGTTGCACAGGTTTGCATGGACACAATGAACTCAGCAGTGCCCCAAAACCCAAGAGAGATTGTGTTCATCATTATCTGCACTGTGTTAAACGAGCTAAACTTCTGAAGTTGCTCCATTTTTAAAGGTAATGCTTACATGTCAATCCCCAGCAGGTAGCATGGTAATATGAAAACAGTAAAAGGGGTACTTTATTTGTAAAATGACATGATTCATTCATGGAATGGATTTGTATTTGTATGGTACACCTTGACTATAGACAAACTCATCTCTGGCTTGGGAAAAAAATCCCTGCAAGAATTTGTTTGGAACCAAAATTCAATTTATTAGACTGTAAACAGGTGGCACTTGTGCCCAACTGCAACTCTGGTCATCTGGGAGCCTCAATGTTGTTCAGAGGCGACAGATTTTGTTGCAAAGTATAAGAAGGTTTAATGTAATGTATAAGAAACAAGAAATGAAAAATATCAATGTGTTAAATGTTGAAAACCTAAATTAAAATATTTGAAACATTTTTATAGACTTGATAAAGATAAAGACTCATGCGTAAAGTAAATATAAGATGTGAAAATATACTCCATTATGTGTTTACATGCTGGCAATTGCTTTATGCTGTAGTCCTTGTGCTAAGAATAAAACATACTTTAATTCTAGTTTAATTAAATGTAATTGTATTAATATCATCCACTATCACAGGGCTTTAGAATGTGTACAGCACACAACACCCTTTCACCTTTGACAGGGAAACAAATCCTCCAAAACCCATTTATGTGGG
This sequence comes from Serranus cabrilla, assembly GCA_903364295.1. Lineage (NCBI taxonomy): Eukaryota > Metazoa > Chordata > Actinopteri > Perciformes > Serranidae > Serranus > Serranus cabrilla. The sequence goes on along the minus strand of CAFUXE010000426.1, from coordinate 142,091 downwards.
GGGGAAATGACAGAAACCTCTCAGGACAGACAGGCATGCACTAGATAACACATATAAACATTCTGCTTTTTATCCACATAAATCCCTTCACATGGGTTGTTTGAAATACATCCAGTAAACGATGTATTGAAACATTATAGCTCTTGAAATATGTTTAATGTACTATTATACATGTGCACCTATGCATAGTTTGCAGGGAGACAGATTGGATGAAAAGTGATAATATCATTGCCAGTCAGTCAGCTAGTGAGGCAGCCAGTGAAGAAGTGCTCCAGTCAGTCAGTCAGTCAGTCAGTCAACCATCCAACCACACGTTCAGTCTTAACTGCCCAGTTTACAACAGCCTGCTATAAAACATGAGCAGCTGACAGCTACAGTCACTTCTGTCTGACACACTCTGGAGTTGCTATGACGTTACCACAGCAGCAGTCTGCATCGCTGCGATGACAAGCTCCTTTATCACCTGTTAACAGGAGGTAGAGTTTGTGCGTGTGCATGCTTGTGCACTCTTGAAAAGCAGTGAAGCAAGTACAAGCTGTATGCATTGGCTGAGTGTGTGTGTGGGGTTGTGTCCATAGGTGGTTGTGTATGTGTGAGCGTGTACGACAGAGACAGGCATGAGTGTGTATGAGAGCTGACAGAAGCGTCCAGGTTGACAGCCTTTGTAATGGAGGAGAAGGTAATTTGTTAGACGGATCCTCCTCTGCGGCCGCCTGCATGTCTCCCTCTGTTCATCCTTCTCTCCATCGCTCTCCCTCCATCGCATCTTCTGTAAATCTCTCTCAAACACTCTTTCTTTCCCACTTACCCTCCATCTCTCACCATCCTTCTTGTCTAATGCTCCTCCTCCTCCTCCATCCCTCTCTTCCTCCTCCCTTGCCCAGCTCGGGCCCTCATCCATCAGGCCTAATGATTAAGCTGCTGCCCTGCTCATCTGAGGCCCTGCTTCATATTTCCCAGAGCTGAAAGCCAGCTTTTGCGGAGCAGGAGAAGGGGAAGCAGCCCAGCAAACTCATACATATTCTTCATACCAGTAGAAGTACTCTGATTAAAGAGTACTTACTCAAATTAAGCTCTTTGTGGAAATTTGTATGCATAAAATCAGGGCTTCATCAAATCCTGTAGGGCACTGCATTTAGTCATTTCTTCATTTCAAGCAGAAGAAGGGGACATTTTTGTAAACTCTGTTGATTTTTACTTAAATACTGTAGAGACTTGTTTCTCTGACCAATATCTGTATTGATGTTTGTGTTATTTAGTTGGAAGACACCAAAACAGATGCAGATGCCACAACCTAAAAATATAAATATGACCATGTCCACAGGAAAACATCAAAATTGACAACGGTGGACTTTTTCCACATTTGAACTCAATGAGGGTGATGAGGGTTTGGCACAGGGGTCGTGTGTAATGTGAGCACAACCAAGCCCTGGTTAAGCGGATGAAAATAGATGGATAGATGGATGAATATCGTGTAGCAGTCTGCATCTTGAAGGTATTTTTGTGGTCTCACAAATGAATATTGACTGTCCAGAATGAGCACATATTTGCTTTGGGAAACTATTGTTTAAAGTGAGTATTTGAGTTACATTTTTCTATATTTAGCATTCCAAAAAGTTAATTGGGAGAAATAATATTTCAATTTAATAATGCTCTTCTGTAATAATTGCACTTGCACACTACCCGGCAAGACAACAACATTACTTAGTTCTTGACATGCTCCGTTCTACATGCAGCATGCTGACTTCCTGGGTCATGTAGCTTGAGCCTCAGTCTTTAAACAGCATGTATGTGCACTTATATGAGCCTTTCACAGCATTATCTTTGTCTTAAGTCATTTGGAAACATCTGAAAAATGTCAGATGGAAACAGTTCTCTACTGTAAATTAGCTTTCGAGCTACAGTCGAGCTAGCAACAATTGTCATTCATGCTAACAAAGAAAATGGTCATTGGATTGAAATGAGAAGCCTGCTTTAGTTAACATCAATATATTTTTAAAAATGTTATGCAATTTGCATAGTAAAGTGTTATTGTTAGTGTTAATTGCATTTGTGCTGCTGTGCTGGAGAAGTAACTAAGGGGGTATTGGGTTTAGAAGGGTTAGTGTTTTATGCCTGTTGTGAGGGAAGATGAAAAGATTTACTCAGTGCATGAAAACAATAACAGAGGCATTTCCCACTGGAGAGTTCCACTAGGGGTTTAATCACAAAACATAAGTGGCAGATATCTCAATAGACACAACATTTTGGATTCCATCTGTCTTATTGCTTCATTGGGATTCCCGAGTTCCAGCTTTGGGACCATTGACTTCATCAAGTACTGTTTCCAAGGAATATAAGGGAGCTGGCAACCAGCTTGGTCTCTTATTCTCCTATTCCCATGAAAAGATCATGCATAATATTAGATGTAACATGTCTGGTGGCATTTAAGTAACTGAGATGAGGCAGTTCCTTTTCAGAACAGTCTATCAAATAATTGTGAATAGTTTTGTTGTCTCCATTTTTTTTTAATTTGTCATTTATGAAACACCAACCGCTTTGAATGTTAACGTACAATTGAACAGCCCTTATCAGCAGTAATACTTAATGTAAGTAATCAGTCCGTAGGACATTGCGAGTAGTGGCCTGCCAGGTTGGGAAGATCATTATTAGCCCATTCAATGGCCGCTTGCTGAGAACAGAGAGGTTACGTTTGGTTAGAGGCTGTTGTTTGCTAATAACTATACCACAAAACCACTTATCTAAGGTCAGGGCAAAAAACTTCTCGAAGGCCAGCTGTGCTAAATGCCAAAATTAAGGTACCGAAATACAAACTAAAAGCCCAAGTTTGAGCTGGGCAGAACCTTTCCTTCCCTTGAAATTGTTCATTATGCGTACAATCGACATACAGATCTTTGAGCAACTCGCAGAGGAAGTTTCAGAGTGTTATAAATTTCCAAACACCAACAGCTGAGAGCTGAAAGGAGTTCAGTGAAGTCTGATGCCAAACAGGTGTTTGTGTCTGTCTTTGAACCGAGTGGATTTAGGGTTTTACAGTTGCTGTTGTACTAGACAAGTGGAAGTGCCAAGCTCTTAAAGAAATTGTCTTTTGACCTCTATGCCAGAATTCTTACAGTTCATCACTCTTGCTTACAGTTTTGCTACTCAAATAGCTCCCTGAGAGTACCAGGAGTTCTAAGACTGTGTGACAGTAGGGGTGAAAGGCGTACCTGTTGAAAAAGTACCTAACAATTTTGTGTTCCACAGTTGTAGTCAGAGTGTTTGTCTGTTGTGCATATGAAAGAATTGTCCTTGAAATAACAGACATAACTTCTCAAATATGTTATCTGAGGCTTTCACTTCCACAGCTTGACTGTGACCAGTTCATTTCAACTTTCTTTCATATCTAAAGCAATTGCATCCCATCTTCTTCTGAAAGTTCAGTCTGGTGCCCGCGCTTTGGATAAGATTTACAATGGTGGTATGAAAGTTTGAAACCCCCTTTTCACCAATGTATTCTTCTCAAAAACAAAAAAAACACTAATACATTATATAGTTTATGTTATGCATTAAAATGGTAATCAGGCATATATTTTAAGATTTTCATGTTTTGTTTTTGTGAGCTGATTTAATTGATCGTGTAATTTACACATATTACATCCAACATCTAAAGCAATTATGGTGATAGTTAATGTTAAAGGTTTGCATATAATTGGAAAAGGCCCAGATTAAAATGAAGTTGGTTTTATAACAAAAAGACAAAGCTACTGAGAAAAACATAAATAAAGTAATATCAAGTGAAACAGGAGCTGCAGTGACAGTTATTTATTCATCTCCCTACAATTATATGTGTTAGTATAAAAGAAAAGGAAAAACTGTGATATTATTCTCAAACACATTTGTTGTCAAGTCACACAAGGTGTTAAAAGTGTAGAGAAAGTGTTCCTCATCCATTGCAGAATACAATTATCTGCAGACTAAAATGATGTGCAGACTGCACACGCTGACAGCTGTTGTCAAAAAAGTTTTGTAATCAGATCATAATGAAACAAGTCTGCAAGTATCGGAAATGATTGAGAATGCTCTCTGACAGAACTTGTGTTGGATGTGTCGGCTGGTTTACAATTTCATCAGCCATATTTTTTTCTAACATGCACAGAAGCTCGCTGTTGCTTTTAGTAGTGACATTAACTCCATTTACAGCTCACTGGTTCAAATACAGTCGGTTGTGCTGATGCACGTTAAGTAATTTGACAATTATAATCTATTCTATGAGACAAGCGAAAGCAAAATGAATGTGACTTGACATTTAAGTGATGCGGCACAATGTCCGTCTTGGAAAAGTGGCAGTAAACAGTAATGATTAGTCACCATGACAGTAGCAACATTGCTAATGATCAACCACTGCAACATCCAGTTGAAGGAGCTGTGAAATGACGGGAGAGTTGTGCGTTAACGCTACCTATAAGCTTAACTAGGCATGAATTAATATTAGAGACACCTGAACAAACATTACCAAGTAACCTGTAAAAGCACTGCCATATTACTGCAAATGAGGGAAACCAGTCAGTTGTAATGGCAATAGATGTACATATTGAATAATAACATTTAAACAAATTGAACGATTCTTTCTTGTTGTTTCTTAACAATACACCACATGTTGTCTAGCCAACACCAGGGCAAGATTATTGACCCAGTCCAGGTTTAACCCAATCCAATTACCAGTGATACTGAACATATCCCTGCATTTTCTACCTGCACAGACTATAAAATATGAACATAAACTCTATGAAGTCACCCATAGGTTTCTGAATTGCCAATGTGAATGTCATTGTTGTGGCTTCAACCATGGCCTCACTCATTCTAACTCCCGGCTAATCTGAAAATGAGCCAAGAGACTAAAACCAAACCAAACATTTGTTTCCGGCTGTAAACATCTTTATGTCTGCTGTAAAGGTGGTCATTTTAACATGGCGGTTTATGAGGATTGACTCACAGTCAAGGAGCTGCGGTTTTTTGACACTTTTGCATTGACTTCATTTTGGTCACGGCTTGGCCTGCAACATGTTGCCCTTTACTGGTACTGCTGCACTTTTGTTAAACAATAGCATATTGTGAAGTTCTCAGTGAATTCTAATGGAGGGATTCGAATTGCTACTAAAACACCATGTCACGATTACTTTTTTTTTTATCAGAATTGCTATTCTGAAGAGTTTGTTAATGCTGTTAGAACCCTAAACATAACCTCCAACAATGGGACATGAACACCAGTCTCCTGATTGAAGGACCAGGGTTATGTTCACATCCACCACCACTCCTGCATACCCAACAGGTGACCTATGTGGCTCTTAATGTAACATTACTCATGTCCCTGGACAATATTTTGTTACTAATGATTTCTAATGCATTATTTTTCATACAACCATTTATGCGGACAGCCTGAAGTGCTGCAGTGCAGGGCGTGTGGACAGCATGCAGCAACTACTAGATAACATAGTGCATTTCAGCCTGGTTGTACCTTCTCTTGTGTGCACTTTACTGCACTCAAGACTGTACTTTCTGACATCTGAAGCTCTTGAAAGTCTTTCACCTTAACTGACCATTTGTCTCCGTTTCCTCTAGATTCTTTGATAGCTCCAAAGATTCCTCTCTCCATTTTGCTTGTGTTAATTATTTTACAGAGTGGAGTGGCTTTGATGCCAGAAGATGTCTTTCTTCCTCTCTCTTTGCATGAATACTCTAGTGAGCCTCGTCTTCACTTACTCCCACTCTGCTCGCTCTCTATTAGTCACTCCCTGCAATCTGCCCTGCAGTGGTGTTACAAGTCCCACTAAAGCCAATTAAAGGAGCCAGAAACAAATTTATAATTTGGCAAAATGGCACTTAAATTGAAATTGTTAAAAGATGTATGCGAATCTAAACCCCGCTGATGAGTTCATGCTCCTCTCCTCCTCAGGGGGATGGAGAAGAGCATTATGCCCACTCATGCCAAAGACGATGTGCACTAATATCAGCACACAAACGCACAAATAGAGGGAGCTTATTAAGGCAAAAAAATCATGACTGACATGTGGCTGTGTGTGCGCTTTGTAACACCAGGATGCACACTCAGCTGGCAGGTATAGTGCTCTAACTTTTAAACCCCATGTCTGATGAATTATTAAAACAAAACATAATGCAACTTTACTCCAGTGTTGTCAAGGAACACCATTGGATGAACACATAGCAAAACAGCCCAAAGGCTTCTTTACTGCAGTGTACTTGTATTTTCTTTTTTTTTTCTTTTTTTGTTATTACTTTCTTGTTTTTATTCTATTCATGTTTCTTCTCTGCTTTCCCTTCTTACGCTGCTCTCTCTCTTGCAGTTTTCTTCCCTCTTTCCTTATTATAGTGGCTACTGTATTCCCGTCCTCCCTAACACACACTTTCACAACAGTGCTGAAGATGCAGAGGATAAAAAATTGATTGGCATTACCATTTAATCAATAGACTGACATGAAAATGTGATGCGGCTGCTCCCGGGGTGCTGTTGATGGAGAGAAGTTAGATGTTTGAGCGGGACGGGAAACGCCTCGGAGACCCAAAGATGCGGGCGAACACACAGATGCAGCTATAAGCCGTATGGGTTGAGTCAGAGTGTGCGCTGTCATTTGAAATATAGAATTTCTACTGGGAGTCAAAAAGAGGAGTTATCAGGCTCAGATGATTGGCAGGCAGGGGAGAGGTGAGGTTTTCATTGTGTTTGCTGGGGATTAAAGATGAATGTGAGAGAGATCTCTCTTTCCCCCGAGACCTGATCTGTGTGCATGGATTATGTGTGTGTGTGTGTGAGGGTGCGTGTCCTCTTACTGCCTCCATTGCTGTCACATCCGATCACAGCCTTTCAAGCCGACTGAAAGCTGAGTTGACAGAACTGTTTAATAAATACAGACACCCCCGAGACACACACAAAGGTAAAAAAACATTAAAGAGACAATAGGATCCCACCACCTCACCACACCTTTCTTTTAGCTCTGCTTATTTATATGCTGATGATCAGAGACATATATGGGTATGGATATATAGAATAGAGGGTGCCAACTTCTTGCTTCAACTTTTGTGGAATTGGAGTATTGGTGACTATTTATATCTTAAATAGGCTAGATTTAGCAAGAAAGCTATAGTTGTCACTAGTATTTATTATAATGAAAGAAGAACAAAGGAAAAGGAACAGTTGTATGAATGCCATAACATGGCATAATATTTACAGCTAATTTGCGTAAAAGGTTTAAGCATTAATTATACACTCACTGGCCACTTTATTAAGTGAACCTGTTCAACTGCTTGTTAACACAAATATCTAATGAGTTAATCACATGGCAGCAACTTAATGCATTTAGGCATGTAGACATGGTGAAGACGACCTGCTGAAGTTCAAACTGAGCATCAGAATGAGGAAGAAAGGTGATTTAAGTGACTCTGAACATGGCATGGTTGTTTATCTGAGTATTTCACAAACTGCTGATTTACTGGGATTTTCACACACAACCATCTCTAGAGTTTACTAGTTAAGTAAATAGTGGAAGTGTCCAGCATTTCACACTTAATGTTTAAAAAAACTTCCCCTGTGAATCTATTGAACATAGTCGCAAAGGTCATGTAGGTGGCAAAAAAGGTGATTTAGATCATTGACGTATTCACATGTTTACAAGTTCGCTTTAAAGTAAAATTGATTTTAAGTTCCAAACAGGACACAACCAACGTTCTCCAGGGTCTAAGTCCACTGTTTCTTTTCAATTTTATCAATGTTTTATTGACTATGCTGCCTCACTTCCTACTGCGCCTCCGTCACTCCCGTCATAGTTACAGAGACCACTAGAGGGCGCCTCTTGACAATAAATAAGTAGCATTCCATGGCTCCCAATTACGTGGTTTTCCTATGAATATCAGTGCATTATATTCCATAGGTATACCAATAAACAGTGAGCGAAACATCCTGACTAATAAAATAATGCTTTTCAGTTTTGCTTTGTGTTTTTAACGCTTTTGTTGGGTTTTTTTCTTTTTCATGTTTTGACCTTAAAATGAATTTTCTTCTTTGGCTGTCAATCAAGCACCATCTGTTCACACCCACACAGTCCTGAAGAGTGGTCTAATCAGGTGACAAGTGAGAACACCTGCGTGGGTGTTCTGTGTCTGAGCCTTAGAATAATCCCACCATTTTCTATTAGTTGTTGTCTTTAAAATCTGCAATTGTAAACTAGAACTTCTGGTTAGAGAGCCGTGTAACAGTATCTTCACATGCTTAAATTGTGCTTTTTTTGTGGTGTACCACATTTTATTTTAGTCATGCTTAAGCTGTAAGGTAGTTGCCATTTATAGTACAATGAGCTGGTAGCACTAGCAAGTCAGTGCATGCGTTTGCTTTGACAAGTGTTAATGCCAAGCATTATGTAGAGCAAATGATCCACCAGGGACACAGGGGTGATTTTGTTGTCTGTGTTCTCATCACTTCAAATCTGGGACAGTCTCCCAAAACCTGCTGTATTCTTCACTTCCTTTTGCAATGCATACTTCAATTGACTCTGCATTGCTCTTTGAGTTAGCAGGAGCACCATATGTTTCCTGGGAGCACAAAGAACATTTGATTCTTTTAATGGCACTCTCCACTCTTTCCTTCCTCTGATGTTTTTCCTCTGTTATTTCCTCTCTTTTTTCTTTACCTTTTTTCTCCCTCATTTCTCAGGACCTCACCTTTCCCGTATCTCTTCTATCGATCTCTCATCTTCTTCCTGTTTTTCCTCCCTCAACTTTTCTACTTTTATCCTCCCATCCTGCCCTCCTCTTTCTTATCTTTGTGTTTTTCTTCCTCCATTTCCCATTTCTCATAAATTTGACATGCGTTTATTTTTTACTTCCACCACCCTCTTTACCTCCTCTTCCTCCTTTCTTTTCCAGGTCAGGTGATTCCTGACCTCTATGAATTAGATGAAACCTCCCTGATACAGTTTACAGCAGTGGCAAATATAAGGGACATGGATATTCATGTGATGTACATACTACACAGTTATTATACTTTCCCTCTGTTCCTGTCAGCTTCTCTGATGTCTGTTTGAAAAACAGGAGTAGTTGTTTGAAAGCCGTAACGTGAGGACGTGTAAGGATTGTGCGTAGGTTGATTTATTCAGACAGACCTGCTATTGTTTTGCTGACACAAAGATCTGATCCCCGGTGAGACAAGCTTTTATACAAACACAGCAATATGGAACCACTTGGCCTGGAAGCTGTGCAGTGAGAATCAAGGTTGAGTGACTTACTGAAGGGCACAGCAGCAATTCAGCACCTGCTTGAAAACTATGAACATCCACTTCCCACCAAGTACGGACACAAAACACCACAGAAATGTAATCTGCACACTGTAAATGTCAGCCTGTGTGTGTGTGTTCTCGCCACCTTAAGGTCAATAAAAGGACACATTTAAATTCTGCAAGAGAAAACTTTCCACACAAAACACTTCACTTCACTGTTGAAGTAACACAGAGAATATACATAAATATACACTGTTTACTGTCGAATGTGGCACAGTTTGATAATGGCAATTTTATACTAGAAAAGCACTCGGAGAGCCCAGACCTCTAGGCAATAGGGTCAGTTACACAATACCAAATTGCACACATAGTGTATGTTGAGAGTACGCTGGCTTTGAAATATTTAATCCACTAGTTGGCGGGAGTTAGCGAAGGCAATATGGTCACTGACGCAATAATACAAATTTGCAATATAAATTCTAGATGGTGTTCCGGATCACCACCAAAATCTAATTATCTGTTCCCTGTCCCAATACACACACTGTCCAAAAATTTCATCCAAATCCACGCTGTACTTTTTAAGTTATTTTGTACACAAACAGACAGACACACAAACGCCGGCAAAAACATGACTTCCTTGGCAGAGGTAATAATTAGCAAATAAACGCTTAATCAGTTTTAGTCCTAAGAGTCAGTAATCCGTCCTAGCACAAAAACTGTGGTGTGCACTGGGGAGGGGGGGCATGGGGGCAGTAATTCTGTGCACACCAAATTACGTGCCAGCAGCACAGAAACAATGCCAATGTGAAGTAAGTGAATCAGCGTAAATCGCACACACGTCATTATACATACACTACAGTTTGGTGAATTTATGCTACAGGACCACTGACCTAGGTTCAGGGCAAAAAAAATGTTTCTTAAATAAAACGGGATTCACTAACCGTGAGCTAAAAAAGTTATTTAAGCAACGTTATTCATAAGCAACGTTATTCATAAGCCACGTAAGTCACGTTGTTTACTTTTGTTTTCACATGGGACATTGACTCCTCTCTCCTTGGTGAAAGTCCACCGTTTGTTGACTTTCGGAATGACAGAAGGAATTTTTTCGAAAGTTGTTTTCACCCCTAGCCATCCCATGGCAGTGATAGAGGCAGGGATGTTTAATGCACTCATGATTGGCGGCCACAGCATGACATCGGGCTTCATTTCTTCTAAAGCTGAATCTGTTTCAACTCTTTCGCTGCAGGCAGCTGTGTACCCGTGCCAAACGTTCTTGTTCATTTTTTATCACATTCAGGCTGAAGTGTCATTATTCTATCTGGTTTCCTCCTCATCACATTTTAGTTAATCTAGTTGAGCCAAAATGAGTAATTTTGCCATTTTAGTCAAACTTATTTCACACAAAGTTTTATCATATGATTATGATTATTACTGAGTCCTCCTGGCTGTGCTCATTGGTGATGGGTGGATCAGAGACACCCACCAAGCTGTTCTTAGAGTTTGTTGAATAACACTTATTAGTTTTTGTTAACAAAATGAACACTATTGTATTGTACTACTTGTATTGTATATAACAAACTACTGTTGTGAAGAAATAGAATACTTATAGTATAATGTTAATGACAGAAATGTTAACATGTCCTGTTAACAGTTTCTTTTATAATGATGATCTATGGAGAATGTAATTTTTGGTTCGCAAAGTAGAGCCAGTCCTCTCCTGCTTGGGGCCCTAACCAAAATTCTACTAAGTTCTCTCCCTGTTCCTAAGACTTAGTGGAAGAATGGAATGAGGTATATGAGTTATAGTTCTGGCATTGTTTCCAGCTCTCTTAATACACCCATGTCCATCACTGCAGCAAACAGCGTTGAAGTCCAAATGAGAAACCAGAGCTTCTCATGTCCATCAGATCACACACAATGGTTTCCCCTGAAATTAAAGCGATACAGGTCAAAGAGTGGCCTGTTCAATCACAGTTGGGTGTGTTCCTGGGGGCATAAACAGTCAAACACGTTTGGGACGCCCCACTGCATCTGTTTGAGCCCCTCTCGTCACTTGCACTTGTCCTTTTATAAACCAACATAAGCTGCAGTGATCCAGGAATTATCCACCGCAGGGCTGCAGAGAGCTACTGACTATAACTGTACAACTGAACAGTTCACTGTTGAATGAGACAAATCTTAAACCTTGACTGTAATTATTATTATGACACATAATTATGTCATCAATAATGAAATGGAAAGACTGCAAATCATGAATAAGTTTACTTCGATCCCTGACCATATCAGCCTACATGTCGAAGTATCCTTGGGCAAGATACTGAACCCCAAACTGCTCCCAATGCTGCGTTCATCTGTGTTTGAATGAATTCCTGATGATGGCAGGTGGCACCGTGTAGGGTAGCCTCGGCCACCAGTATGAATGTGTGTGTGAAAGGGTGAATGAACGCAGTCTGTAGTGTAAAAGCGCTTTGAGTGGTCGCAAAGACTAAGAAAAGCGCTATATAAGTGCAGTCCATTTACCATCCATTTACTTAAGCAAATTCAATACGACAGTTTTGCCTTGCGTGAATTTGGTGCTCAACTTCCTGGTGAACTGGAAGTTCATTGAGCTATTGGGAACTTAAACATGTAAAAAGAAAAAAACTGCTGTTACACATTAGATGTGAAAATGTGATCATGCCTCTGCCTGTTACTGTTGATTGATGGAGGTTTGACCTGAATAACTTGCCTCAGATAATGCACACTAGCATGATTAGCTACTTTATTGTCCTGATTGCCACAGTCCCTGGATATATGGTGGTTGGAACACTAACAGTTTGTTGAAACAGGCAGGAGTTAAATGTATTTAGGCCACCCTAAATAGATTTCATGCTTTCTTCAAAGCTACCAGGCTCCATTGACAACATTTTTTATTTTACCTCACAAAACACAGTAGCTAACAGGTAGATTTGTTGGTAGTGATGGTTCCAAATCCAAAAAAACACCAAAGACACACAATGACACAAACTAACTGATCAAGGCAGCGTTCGACCAATATCCCCTATATTAAGGTTGATAGTATTATTTGTAAAATGACTGCAGTTAGACTAAGTTGGTGTATAAATGCTCCCATTTGAATTGATCAATCTCAATAAGTTATTTGTGAACTAATTCACTGCAGCTTGCTCCTATATTTTTGGGTCTGCACTTTTGGAAAAACAAAGATATTTAGTGTGCTTTGTTTCTCTCAGTTTTTATTTTAATATTCTTCCTATCTTACTTTAAATGTGTATGGACAAAAGAGAAATGTAATGTAAACGTAATATCTGACCCAGTAACAAACACATACAGTGCATGCTCCTGCTTTCTGTAACACAAGCTACACTGTACAACAATCTGTCAATCTGCTGCATGTCTAAATGTGTCTATATTGGTTTTTGACCCCTCAGGAAGCGCGCACACAACACACAGACACACACACACAGATACGACCATCTGCTGCTGTAATGAGCACAGCTAAGCGCCATTTGCAGTATCAATCTTCCAGGCTACATATGTCATGCAATGCCATGCAGAGACAGCAGGCAGGAGGGGCGCGAACCTTTATGGTCGCCAAAGTGTGAATTAATTAGTGCCATGTCTGAGGGTTCTCATTCACTTCTCCCCAATATGTCACGCTCTATGATCTAACAAGGCCTCGAGCAGATAAAACGCACAAGCTGAAGCAAAGCCGCTGTGTGGCGCATCCTCAAATTGTCCTCCAGAACAGGAGCAGAGTCTGAAACGGTTTTGTTTTTGTCTCCTGAGAATGCATTCACATATAGATCAATGCAAAACAAAGATATTGTTCCCTATTGTTCCTTTTAGATTCCAGTACCAAGTCCTTTTGACTTATGATTATAGTTATTATACCACAGGTTAAATGTTTTCAGATCCATCTGCATTTCTCACACTCAAATGTGTGTAATGGAGGTTTAACTCTGTGTTTATCCAATTAAAGCTTTGCCAATTATGTATGTTCATAATTGCTTATCTCAGGGAGAAGGATTTTTTTTCTTTGATTTTGTTCCGTGTCAGTAAAATCAAGACACACACACACATGCAGTATGTTTTGGGAGAAGTACTGCCGATGGGACCATCTGTTATTAAAGCTCAGGCTCATTGAAGCAGGGAAAAGATGTCTTCCAAAAACCAGCTCATTGCATGTCTTGTGTCTGTAAATATTAGTCCTGGCGCTGGCCGTGGTGCTGGCTGTGTATGAGATCTTGCATGAACAACAGATTGTGTGAGGGTTTTTGTGTTTATGAGTGTAGAGGCTTCGTCAGAAATCACCATAATCACAGCAACTATATCATGGAAAGTATAGAAATGCAGGGGAGAATTGGCGGTGCACAAATAATGTGTAACAGGCCTGAAAAGGCAAAGGGTTGGTCTCATTTAGATAAGTAGTAAGTCATTTAGACAAGGTAACTGTGAAGTGAAGGAATGTTTCACTGTTTCACTGCAGTCGCTTAGTACTGTATTTTTCAGACTAAAAGGTGCACTTAAAATCCTTACATTTTCTCAAAAATCAACAGTGCGCCTTATGTATGAATTCTGGTTGTGCTAACTGACCTCAAACCAATTTTATGTGGTACACGGAGCTCAAAAATCTGTCAAAATCTTATATAAATATATATAAAATAGTATGACTTTGGTAAACTACGAAGTTGCACCGCTTGATGGATTTTCGGAGCGTTACGGCTTCCGTAGCCAGGAGCCTCGAGGAGCAATACATACTGTGCTTCAACATAATATTGCAGTATGTGTATAAGGACCCCAAAATGGCATCTTTTAAGAGACACACTTACGAAGCGGATTTCAAACTCAAGGCTAGTATGGAAGAATTATCCTTTCTTTATTCAAGAGCGTAAATTTTCAATTTGAGAGAACAATCTTATTCCTTTTCAGTGGCACAGCTCCTTCTCGTGTACAGATTTATTCACCTTGCGATCACATTTTGTGCTCACACGCAGATTTCTGCTGCTTTCTTTAAAATTACGGATCGAAAAAAGTAAAAGTAAAGTAAGTAAAAATAGTAAAAGTACTGATCGAAAGTGCTCGCACAGAGAACACGGAGGTCCTCTCAAGATGAGCTCTCTGCTCAGACTGAAGGATACTCCTCCTTGCACTTAAAATAGTGTGTTTCACCAGCCAATAGGGAGACAGCTAGAGTGTGGACCAATCAAATGACAGATGCTGTTTTGGGTGCGTTTCTTCGCCCGGGTATACGGTCTGTTTGTGAAACTGCCTCCCTCTTAAAGTACAAAAAATTACCATATTAGCCGACCAGTATCTGCTCTTTGCATTGTTTTTCTTACCTGACCAATTTGTAGGACTTCTCACATCTAGCGTATAAAGGATATATTTCTATTATTTAAAAAAAAATACTGTAATGTGTGTTCCTGACAGAAGAAAATAGTCTACAGTTATTTCCATCACAGGAGCTCTTTTCTCATTGAATAAACTATCTAATTGAGCTTATTTTATGGCTATTTATTATTATATCGAATGCTTAAGCATCATTTTATGTAACTGATAAGCAAATAGTGAAAGCAATAACCGCAGGATGATTGAATAAAACAAGCCATTTTGATTCATTTTGAGCAGATTATTTCCTGTGATATTGCATCAGTGATACTTTTTTTTCTTCTTTATCTTTATCCTTATTTATCTTCTTTTGGATCTCTATTATGGAGCTTTAACTGTCTACTTTGTGAATGCAGGCTCTGTGACTATAGCTTGTGTTCAGGTTTACCTTTCTTAGCCTTTTCCTTGGATTGTTTAGAATATGAACTTCAACTTTTAAAATAACAACTTTATTTAGTTTGATTCACACAATTGAATGAAATGCTATCGACATAGGCTTACATTTGTGTTTTGTTTTGTTTTTTATTTTCAAAAAAAGTTGTCTTAGACTGCAAGGTTTTCTTGTGCATGGAAGTAATCCCATTCATTTGAGTGGGGATAGTGCTTTTGGATGCCAAAAAAAGTCAGTGGCCTGCAGCGGAAAAGTTTCCAACTTTGGAGAAACACAGCCCATGTCATTTTGCCAGTGAGTCATGAGAGATTATCTTAAAACTGCCTCTTGCTGCCATAGGATGCAGGCCGAAAACAACTTTGGTTCTGTTCGGAACAAGAAAGTTTGACATCAAGCATTTTCTTCCACTTAGCATGTTTCCTGCAACAAGCTTACAGCATTATCAAATCCAATACTAAAAAATTTACATCTGTTTTATTTAACAGGTAGATGTTTGGTGCTGATAGGTCACATGCAGATGCTTTAACATAGTGTCACGCCGGGGGTGGACAGGAGAACCCAAATGCAAGACCAAGAGGCAGAAATGCAAATAACAGTCTTTTAATATTAATGGATCACAACTCAACAGCAGGGAGTGGATGGTAATTTTCCTGCGAGGAACCCAGGAGTTGCTG
>CAFUXE010000426.1:105346-124767 GCA_903364295.1 Serranus cabrilla | reverse complement strand
GGTAGAAAATCACAAAAAAACAGAAATTGGAAGTCACATTTTTTCTTTGGTTCCCAGGAGGATATAGCCCAAAGTCATTTGAAATTGATTACTGCAGTTATAAACATGTGTAGGAATGCTTGTTTTACTAACAGTGATTCAAGTTAAAGCCCCTTTTTTAATTTGTCGACAAACAGAACAATCCAAGTGAAACTGGGTTCTGTCGTGTGTTGCTTTCAGTCCCTGTCTGGGGAATTGTCATAAAACCCAACACAATTCAAGTTGGGAGCTGCTACTGGATTTATTTTCTTTCTTGTTACCTTTCACAGACATTCAGGACACATTTTCTTGAAACAACTAGAGACTGTCTTGCCTGCCTACTTTTCTGTGGCAAATCTAATTACCCATGTGGCTATAAACATGCTTGGGTGTTGAGAAAAGCTCCTTCCTGGTCCAGGAGTGTTGATTGCTCTTGGCCTTAAGGCAGGAGACATCTTGTTGTCACAACAGTAGCGTAGCCGGCAGCTGAACCCCAGGTCAACTCCAGCTCACAGCTTCTTTTTTTTCCCCTCCGCTCCAAGGCCCTGAGCTGGCTTCATCCCTGCTGTGATCACAGGCTTCTTGAGTGAGATGTCTTTGTCCGCTCTTCTGTGGGCTGGTGTGGAATCAGCAGAGGATGGGGAAAGCTAGAAAATGATAAATAATCACTAAAGCCAAACAGCTTTATTAGTCTGTCTGCTGTTTCTGACTGAGTGTCTTAACTTGTCTCAACACTAATGTCAACAAAGGACACACCAGAGCACCTAATGTGTAAGTGAAGCTCATTCACAGTAAACCAGACTGCTTTGCAACAGTTCATGCACAGCTACTCTTACTCAACTGTAGTTGAATAAAGTTGTTATTTAACATTGGGGGTACGCCCTAGGGTCCATATGAAGGCAGAAGTCTTCATAGCTGTTCCAAAAATGTAATACAGAAAAGATCATTTGGACCTAACGGCTTCAGTGATAATGTGATCATGCAAAACTTCTGGATTAATTTGATACTCAGTGCACATTTTGTAAGGGTTGTATATGAAAAAGTGTCCCCGGGGTCCTCGGTTGCGTCACATTACCTACAAAGCCACAATAGTGCATTGATAAAATTGATGCTATTGCTTGGTGCTTCTGAAGAGTCTTGGTTGTGTCAGATATTTAAAATATATTTTCACCGAATAACAGCTGATTATTTTTCTTTCTGTGTAACCATTGTGAAAGCTCATTCTATCATGTAACCAGTTGCACAGCATGTTGGCAGGACAGCTTGAATTTGCCGTGCACATGGATCGCCATAAAATGTTGTCCAGAAAATCATGCCACAGGATCAACTGTATAAACTTTGGTGGCCCTTTCATTTGCCATCAGCAGGTCAACATTTATGGCCCTAAATTTTGGAACACGGCCAAACCTGCAGAGGAATTACCATCAGCCACAGCTGTTTGGCTAATTACCTCATGTTAGCATGCTAACAGACCAAACTGAGATGTTATCATAGTCTGTTCAAAACTAGCGCGTTCCACTTGCATGGTGTGTGGAGTTTTGTGTGTTGGGACACTGAAAAGCATAATTATTAATATTTATAATAATTGATTTGATCTTTATAGTGCTTTAAAATGACTAAAGTTGGTTAATTAATTAAACAGAATTTTAATCATGTGCAACCTACATTAAATTGAATACAGTAAAACACAAGAAATTTAGTTTTTTTTATGAATATATAGATTCATCATTCTGTTTTTTTAAATACATTTTAAGCAGTGTCCTAACTTATATGGAATCTGGGTTGTCTACTAGTTTAGCATGAATGTCTGAGAATGCAATGTGAGCCTCCAGCACATGCTCACCAGCCCCAAAATGCATAATGTCTCTTCAAACTATGCAATGGTGGACTGGAAGGCAAAACACATATTAATGTTAAAATCATTCCCAATATAATATTGTAGACATCATAATAGTTTATGATTATCCTTTTAGTAATACTGACCAATATTATATTTAACTGAAGAATTTACATTTGTGATAAATAAAACATTTATTGGGTGATTGAGCTGGTAATGTTGTGATGGGTACACTTGTCATGCAGAGAAGATGTATTGTTTAAGTGTGCTTACAGTTGGTAATGACGTACTTAATCATTAACTGACTATGCAGTATTAGGTTAAGTGCTGTATGTAATATTCAGTATGCGCTTTCCTACACACTTAACATTATACCTGCCAAACATCGAAATGATAGCATTGTTAATGTGAGCATGCAGGCATGCAATTTCAATGACTGCATGTATTATTTACATTTAGTTAATGTTAGTTCAGCTGCACAAACAGAGCGTTTGTCACACACATTCACATGGACTGGAATAAAAACGGCACCAGGTTCTTTCTTCAGGTGCAGATCTGCTTTATCAAACATTGTATCTAAAATGAGGGAGATCAACCGTTCTCAGGTAAACTCAGTCATGGAGAGTTTAGCAGACAATTTAACTCTGGGAAAATATTTTGGTGGCAGAGTGTTTGTAATGAATTACTGACAGTAAATAATATTCTCTCACCTGCTGTGTATTATCCATTAAAGCCCAGATTTAAATACTTGGGCTTTCTAAAAAAAATGTCTTTATATTTTATTTTATTAGTTTTATTCAGAAGACTCTCGGTTATCTCAATCAAAGGGTTGAATTTTTGTTGAAAGATATTGATATTTGCAGAATTTAAAAAAAAAACCTATCAAGTGTGTTGTTCAGGGCATACTAGAACAAACTAGATGGATTAAAGTATGGATGAGTATGACAGAAGTTCAGTCTGTAGATTTTTTTATTTAAATGATATGGAAATGCATGTTGTTGATTCTGTTTGACAGATGTAGTGTAGGCTATATGATGCAATTTAAACATAATAAGGTTGGACCCTCCGTGGTAGGAAATTTAAGTAACTGGACCTGAATTTTAATAGAGCCTCCGTGCTTAAGAAGCCATGCATGTGTACTGTAATGTTTGTTTATGCATTTGAGCACAACTTGAAAAGAAAAACTGAACGCCGCCCCTCCCACTCCTACTGTACTTTAACATGCTGCATCTATTCATGTGCTGTCGTTACATAACTTAACTACATAGTTTATGGTTTATTCATGAGGCCTATTTTGGCCCAGAGAACTGGGCGTCCTGAATCGGAGGAGAATCTCTCCATCTCTCCACGGGGCCTCGGGGGAAAACAGGCAGGCAGGCGAATGAGATCGCAGATTCGGACAGAATTACCACTTCACTGTGAGAGAAAGAGAAAATGATCTCCGTCACCTGCTCTGCCTCTCCCTTCCACCCATCTGACCATCATCATTTCGTTTTCTCGCCTGTTTCATCTGTGTGCATGCGCCTGTGGGGATGTGATGTGTGTGCCGACGTGTGTGTTTAAGTGTGCCGCCTCTCTGAAGTTTACGCCGCTACTCCGAATGTCTACATGCATGTATTTATGTAGACCGGCACTGCAAATGATGCTACCAATCTGGAGAGGACAGGAGTTGGCTGAGAGGCTGTGTCAGTCGTGCGTCACTGAGAATACATGATAGCTTCTCTGTGTTTGTGAGAGACACAGGGAGAGAAAAGCTAAGGTAGCTAGCATGTCACAGGAGAGCCCTCTGCTGTCTGAAGTACTAACCACTCAACATGTCCTTGATACGGACTACACTCTGTGTGGTGGTTTTGAAAGTGTAATTTACTGAATACATCTGACATTGACTATCATATCTGAGCAGAAGTGTTTCACTTACTATCTTTTCTCCATCTTTTCCTCTATAGAACATCATCACACTATCAGATACAGTTTCCCTCCTTCACTTTCTTTCTCTCTGTCACTTCTTAAATGTACAAAATGAATGGTGATTTGGCTGCAAAGGCTCCTTACTGTAAGCAACAGGAAAGGAAAGTGAAGTTTATAGCTGCAGGAATGTTTCCAGAACATTCTGAACCTTTTCTGTTTCTGACATGTTTAGTCTCCTTTACAGCATCCAGTCAGACCATAAAGCTGTACAACACTAAATACAAAATATACCAACTGTAATTGTGTTCCTAATGATCTCCACCAGACCAGGTGTAATCCTGGAGGGCATCTATCATTCTATTCCATCTTTTCTCTCATAGTACGGGACCTTTCAGTCTCATATTTTTTGCACACATTGGTGACTGTCTGCTGAAGGACCTCCCCTGGTTGTGCTGATAGACATTTTATAAAGCAACTACAGAAACTTACACTCACTGGCCAATTTATGATGCACAACAGCTCGTTAACGCAAATATATAATCAGCCAATCACATGGCAGCACCTCAGTGCATTTAGGCATGTAGACATGGTGAAGACGACCTGATAAAGTTCACAGTGAGCATCAGAATGAGGGACAATGGTGATTAAAGTGACTTTGAATGCAGAAGATGAACAACAGCAGCAGAACACACTGCCACTTTATTAACTAGATTATTAAGTGGCTGGTGAGTGTTTATTGTTTTGAGTGTGGCGCCCCTCGTGGACCAAAGTGTTTTCATGAGCACCAGACTGCCTTCTGGTTCCTCTGTGCCTCACTTCCTTCCAGCAGGTCCAGCAAAACAGTTTGAGCCTCCAGCAGCATCGTATCAATGTCAGCTTCTAACACTCGGGCACTTTGCCAGTTACAGTAGTTTTTTGATACCAAGCCTGATTTGATACCAAATGTATGTGTTAAGGAGTTTAAACAACATGCAGTACACCGTGAGAAGTATGGTGACAAATGTTTACATTTAGGCTTTTCACTGGGGCAGTAAAGAGTGCTGAAATATATATATGACAGAAATGACATGCAGCAAAGCTAATTAAACAGAAGTAAATGTTCATGGATAGCTAATTTACAGCTAATTTTAAGCTTATCAAATTTTTATGACAAAAGTGATTTGAACGTAGATAGGTGGCTGAAAAAGTGCTTGGCAATTACCCCTGTCTGTTATTCATTCTTGCCTCACCAATTTCCCAAATCCTGTTTAAATTCAACATGAAGATCATAGGCAGGACTCATTTATCTGACCTTTATGGTTCTTCAGAAGGTTTTAAGTGCAAACAAGAATGCTCAAAAGGGAATTTTTTTAATACCAAGATAATCAATCGCTCTACAAAAATCCTGCGTTTGTGATGACTATGAAGACATTATACAAAGTCTAAAATTGTCTCCTCAAGTCCGATGAAGTAAGTTCATCTAATTTTAGATCAGCAGTGAAAATGCTTGTTTGCTTCTACTAACAAAAATAGAAATATTGTTAGTTTGAAACATAACTGAATGAATGTAAAAAAAAAAAAACATACCAAGTCATCCCTGATCTAGACCAAAGCAAACACAGGTCTCACACACAGTTGATTTAACCTTGAGCTAAACTGACCATATGGAACCACTGTCATCACACTCAAATTGCACACAATCACACCTTGTTGACTATAAATTAAGGTTTGCCTTAGATTTAGCAGAGTTTGCCTTAGAGACATAATAAACAGGGAAAAATAAAGCAAATGCAGCATGAAAGGAAGGAAGAGAAAAGTAAATTATGCAGAGAAAGTCCAAAGTGGACATGGTGGCACTGCAGCACATATGGAAACACAAAGATCATTTTTGCAAAGGTCAACCGAAGGGGGAATTTTTTTCATAATGTCAACATATTAAAAATGTATGTAACATGTTCCAGTCCAACAAATGTTAAAGTGACATTTCAGGTGTGTTTTTGTGTATATTACAGCTTATATTGGCTCACAGACTCAGAGAACTCACAAGGTTAACCTTGTGCATGGTATTTGATGGTTTAATGTTTTTCAATTGTAAGTTGACAAAGTAGTTTCATTCAGCCCTCAATTCCCTCATCTATCTGCTGTTTCTGTGCTGCTAAAAACCTTTATTTAAATTTTACCTGTCTGAAGATTTAATTTCTGTTAAGACCTTTATAATGTACCAGGTAGGTAAATACAGAAATGTGGGAACATGGGTTTGGTTGTAGAGACTGGTTCCAAGGATTTAAGGCTTGGCCATACACCATTTAAAGGTGCAATGTGTAATTCCATTGCTCATACTCCAATTGGGGGCATTATGTCACCTTGTACAAGATGTCATTACAGTGTCCTCAAAAATATATATTGCATCCTCTCTTAAGTCATCATTTCAAAAGTGAAGATGGCGGTACATACAGATGCTGCAGCCTAATGCTCTCCAACAGTTAGCAGCTTTACACCAAGAACTAAAGTTAAGAACTAGAGTTGAATGGAGATTCTGCATTGAGAGACTGTTACAATGGAGTGCACAGGGAATCACAGCCCAAAAGAGAAGAGCCACAGGCAGTAATGTGAGAGAAAGCACAATCAAGGCAAGCTAGCCAGGATCCAGGGTAGGAGTAGAGTGGCCCTGGATTTACCTGCTGCAAGAAGTCTTTCTCGCCAACAACCCGCTCTCTCATCAACAGGCTTGAAGAAATAAGATTGCAAATTACCAAATAGTCGCATGGAAAGCTGTGTTATGGTGAGAAGGGGACCAGGCTGCACAAAAACATCCCCAACTTAGCTTAGTGGTGAGCTAACAGGCTGCACCATCTGCCATGCAGAACACATACTTAAATCTAGCGTCAGTGCCTCCGCTGAGTGAGTAATCTTCACTGAGACCTGTCCATTGCAACAGTCTCTTGAACAGATAATCTCAGTTCAGCTATATTCTTTATTCTAGTTTTAGGTGTAAAACTAGTTGAAAGTGCATGCTGAATTCGTGCAGGGCAGCTCTATTTCTTTTTCCTCTCATATCAGACTGAGGGCAGACTGGACACTACAGTCACTCATTATCACCTCTTGAAACACAAATGGTATTGCAAGACAGGTTCGCATAGCCAGACCTATCCCCACAGCGCTGTCATAGCTGGCTAAAAGTCTGACTGCATCCATTATCATCCTGTAATGAGGGGAAAAGGCTCCGGCTTGTTTGTATTTCTTTAAACCAATCGCAGTTCTCTTGGGTAGTGCTGATGATGCTGCCTGATGGCAGGTTTATCCCAACAGTGTACCAGTGAGTTGGACTACACAGTTCAAGCAATGGAGTAGCTGGTTAGCATGCTCATTTCAGATGATATTTCTGAAACACATAGACGTCTTTGCAGTCAACAGTTTAGTTGTGCAGATGGGTTACACTAACTTGCTCACTTTTGATTATCCCCAGTGTGTGTCCCTGAGCTCCCCACTTGTGTTCAAAATTTGCCAAAGTTCCACTTGCCTACACTGTGTAACATCAGATATTTATTTCAACAGGAAAGAGGTTTCTGCTATTGACCCCAATGATGATGTTTTCAAAAGCCTGTAAATTCCCAGTGAATCATTAGATTAGGATTAAGAGGTGAACATCTGCTGTGGTCTGCTTTGATATTAGTCTTCTGAGTTGGGCTTACACTAAAATTTACTACACTTATTCTGTATCTGCTAAGTCATTAATGTTTTATTTCATGTGATTATATAGTGTGAAACATGCTTAATATGTTAATAAACTTAACACATTAAACTGACACAAATGAGCAATGGTAAATGAACGTACTAATTTGAATATGTCCAATTCCTGCTACTTTATTGTACCTTTACCACAATAAAAATGTTGATAATTGTAGTTACTTTTCGGATTCAGATTTACAATATGAAATATAATTACCAAACAAATTATAGTATAATTATTGTATCTTCATAAAAGTTTTAAGATCCCCTGGGATGTTCACAAGCTACCCAACAGTATATAAAATTACAAAATGTACTTAAATATAAAATTAGCCCCATATTTACCAACTGCAACACCAAAGTGATGAACACATCAGTGAATCTTTAATCATAATCTACAAACATGTTATATGTTGTTGGGAAATTATTCTGTGAATTCTGTGAATCGTACTTTTACTTTTGGTGCTTTAAGTATATTTTCATGCTAATACTTTGGTACTTGAACCTACAATTTTGAATGCAGGGCTTTTACCCATAACACAGTATTTCAACACTGAAGTGTTGCTACTTATATTTCAGTAAAATATAAGAGTACATCTTCCACCACCACTTGATAATGTAAGACTGCTTTTCTTCTGTGTTATATTGGCCAACCCAGTGTGCACAGGAATGCTGTAACCAGGCTTGGGGGGGGTCACTGTGCATCGTGACCTTTGACCCAGGGTCAGTCAATATCCTCTGGTTATGACATTTGACCCATGGCCAGATGAATATGTTATACAATGAATTATTCCTCTCATTTCTTTCCTCCGTGTCAGGCTGATTCACGGAGATAGCGACCGCAGCTGAATGATCTTTAAAATGTAGGCTAACTCAAACGGAGGGTATGGATTCCATAATAATGTAAAAGGTCGGGTCAGGAGAGGAGCTGGGGTGGGGGTGGAGTTCATGACAGGAGAGGAGGAGAAGAATAGAGGAAACATGAGGAAAGCTGCTCAGGCTAGTTTGTTCTACCTTCCACTCCACTCCAACTGTCATCTTTCTTTAGTTTGGATTGTCTTTTCCTTTCTGTTATGTCACAGCCTCTTTTCTGCCTTTCTTCCCCCATCATTATCTCTCGCCAACTCTCCCTCTACCACTCTCTCTTCCTCTCTTTCTGACTCCTCTGCCTTGGAAAGAGACGATCCAGAAATAAGGCCATAAATAAGAAATCAACGGCCTTTTCTGTCCCACCACATTACTGGCTTTTGATGTATGCTTTCTGCAGTAGTATTACTCACCAGCCTCAAATCAATGCTCTAATCTTTCCACTGCCAGATTGATTTCAGTGGAAGTGACAACAGCGCGGAGAGGTGCAGAACAGATCTGTACACTGTAGGCCATTTTCAAAATACTAGCAAAGTAGTGTTATATAGGGACAGCTGCTTAGGTAGATTAAGTAAGATGCCAGATATCACATAGGCACAGAGGTGTGGAAGCATAATATTCCTTTCCAGTTTTGGTCTGTAAATCTTTTAAACCCAAATGGCCAATCCTTGTGGCCAAATGTAATTTAAATTCACCATTTGAACCATTAGAAATAAGAGTACTTGTGCTTTTTTTTGTTGTGTTTTTCTTTCCTTTTTTGCGTGTGCTACAAGTGTTGATGTATTATCTCAAT
Source organism: Serranus cabrilla (assembly GCA_903364295.1). Classification (NCBI taxonomy): domain Eukaryota; kingdom Metazoa; phylum Chordata; class Actinopteri; order Perciformes; family Serranidae; genus Serranus; species Serranus cabrilla. The sequence continues at coordinate 115,636 of CAFUXE010000426.1, read as the reverse complement.
ACAGGTAGCTTTTCAACAAAATATGAGCATACTACATTAAGGTGTAATTTTGCTTGTGTTTTTTTTATCATTACCATGAAACAACAACATGATTACCAAGACTAGAACAGCTCAATCACCAGCAATAAAAGTTGTCACTGTATGTTTCTACAAACCAAGATACATTGGTTTTGTCCAGTGATGAACCAACCAAGTGTTTGCATCTAGTTGTTGGATATTTTGTTTAGAAGTCATGTTTTTGTGGAATGGATGTGTGTTTTCATATTATTTTTCATTAACATTGCCAGATTTGAATAGGTCTGTGCTCTCTAATTGCCCATCTAGTTACCTTATTAATTTGTCATGGTCAATTTGTTAGCAAAGAGTTGCCTTTTTCTGGAGCAGTAGAAGCATTCAGTCTTGTTTCTGGCCATCTGGCAAATGTAATATACTTTGTTTTTTCTATGGGTTTGTTAGTAGTTTAACATGGCATGAAGCCATTTCATCCTCTGGCAATATAAAAATAGTGACTTGTGTCCTTGACTAAGGACACCAGGAAAAACAATATTTTGTCACAACTCAAGAGATATTGGCTAGAATAGCTACATATTGGCACTATTGGATCCTGATAAACAGTGACATGGACTATCTGGTTCCTTTTGCTTCTCTCCCAAATAGAAACAAAGACTCATTGGCGAAGGTAATAAACTAAAATTACAATATAGGGCATTTGAACAAACAGCAACTTGTTTTACCCAGGAGAACAGGGTTAGTGTCCTACGTGAAAACAAAATAAAAACCCCTTTTTATGTAAGTTTCGTGGTTCCGTCATCCTCGTAACTACTACACTTACTTTTACACCACCTAACTGGAAGTTTTCTTCCCTAAACCTTTGTCAGTGGTATTGTAGCCTAAATTCATCAAAACAGCAGCCTTTTTGACAACGTACTTGTGTATATAATGACGTGTGTGCTATTTCTAGAATGATCCGCTGTACCGCCAGCTGCGAACGCTCATTTGAGTCGTTCTGGGTGATACTGACAAATGGTCTATTCTGTTGTTTAGGTTGGAGATTGTGTTAGTAAAAACTGGATTACAACATTACATCTTAAATGTTGCCCCTTCTTGTATGTTGGCCACTTAGCTTTCGAAGGAGGGTTAAAGTTTTAAGAGGTTCTAGCGAGAGTCAAGAACAGTTAGAAAAATCTTCTTCATAAGGCAAAGGGAAGAATACCTGAAGTCATCTAATAGAAATACATGCTGCTGGTATAAGGTAGAGGCGCTCAGTCATTTCCACATAGCTTCATTTTCTTACAATAGTTATGCCAAGATATTACAAATTCATCTGGAAATTAATATATTCATGTTTACAAGCTAAGTCTGTGAATGTGAGCAGTGTTTCCTCACATGACCCTGCAGTGAGATGGCTGGCAGACTGACTTTCACACTCAGCCCGGTCTTGGTCAGGCTGACCTCCAACACATTCAACCTGAAGGGCTGGAAAGTGTATGTGTGTATGAGTGAGCGTGTGGGTGTGGGTGTGTGTGTGTGTGTGTGCCACTGAGTGGATGAACTGGGTACTCAGGTTATCATCCAAGAGTCTGCTCAACTGGAGACAGACTTGAGGTTGTTGGCCAGAAATGAAGCAGGTCAGCTGGGACACACACACACACACACACACACACACACACACAAAGAAACAGCCGCATTCATATTGACCTTTACTTTCTCCTCCATTCTTGGGTTTTGGAGCAAAAGGCCCGTGTGTGGGATTTTAGCACATGTTATTTACAATGGGAATTAATTATTCGTTACATAATGCAAAAAGGCATAAGACGTACATTTTGATAACACTTAAGAAACAGAATATTCAGCATGAAGTAGTTGCTTATCAGCTTGCATATTGGTAGCCTATTGTCTCTTTGTCAATTCATTCAGAGTGCTTCACAATGTGGGTTTTGCTTATCCTTTGTAACATAAATTCAATTGAAAACTGAAGATAATATTTTATTCATCGGTACCCTCTTAAAGTTAAAAAATAATTTTCTTCAATTTTTTTTTTTTCAGAAAACACAAAAAACTGAACCACATTTTGAATATGTGATATTTCAGCAAGAAAACTGAAAAAACTTTGTTTTCTTAATTTGATGCATTCCACTTGTATTTATGTTGTACGCAGCATCACAACTTTTTCGGAATCTGTGCTGTCTTCATGAGCAGTAATTAGGAGAATATTGACGGACGTTAATGGTTTAGGAGTTGTGGAATAGGGTCTTGCAGAATAAGGCATAGGACTGAAAAACAGGGTTCGGCACAAGTTCCGACAACCAAACAGGCGAAGGTATCCGAATCAGAAGGCAAAATCCAAAAACAGGCAAAGAAAACACAAAGGAACACTCATTGAACTCCCCTCACCTGGGAAACACAAATACAGTCAGTAACCCCTCCTCCTATCTGCCTCTCTACGTCATATGTTCAATAAAACGAAAAGAAAAACAAAAATGTAAAAAAAATATCATTAAATAGAAATGAAAAGGAGGGAGAGGATACAGAGCAGGGAGCGCAGATGAAGAAGCTTTCTCCTTGAAATGTGGAAATGCATGTTTCTCAGGGTAAATCATGCATGTGATGTCCTTGACTGATAAAGGTCACTCCAATTATAGTGTGGAACAGAGAAATACCATTTCCTTGCAGTACAGTGAGGGCTGTATTTCCTGTGAGATTGATACAGTCGAGGTGTGGAATAAGGGGATCGATACATCAATACAGCAGTGATTTTTTACAGAGTACTTGGTTAGAACAAGGAGCTGCAGTGATGTTGTACTCAAATAAAAATCCAAGCTGAAGCCATGCCAAGTCCTCTACCTGCTGAGAGAGTGGCCACAACAGTGGCACTATTTGCATCAAGATGACAGACACTTCTCTGTGAGAGCAGAGCCAGACAGACACTCTGTGATTTGGACGGTGTTTCTCAGTATGGGGCGCCAGCACAAGCAGGGAAATCCATAAATGTTTGCTCACAGTGCAGCCAAAGGTGTCCCAATTATTTATTTTTTCCCAAACATGACAGCTGTTGTCTAATCAGTATGAAAAGCAAAATGTTTCATGGACTCTCAGATTTTCAATTTACAATCTGGACCACAAAGGTGTGCGTTGCATAATGAGATCTGAGGCTCACGACACCGTGGAGGACAAGCCACAACATGAATTGACTGATTGAATTTCTGCATCTTCCTAAGTACCAATCAGAATCCAAAGACACGTCACCGAAAGGTGGTAAACATGCAGGAGAAGTGTGGGCATGTAAATGGACATGATGTCTTTTGTTATTGTTTCTGTGGAACACATGTAGACTGAAAATTGCTGTCAGTCTGTATTGCAGCTGAATATGGGTGACACGCTTAAAGGAGAAGGGTCATTTAAACTGTGCCTGCGTGTTCAGCTTTGATACCCACACAACAATGCACCAAATCCTTGAGGAAAAACACCCAGCCTGTGAAGAGATGAGTTGAACCAGAAAAATATCAATACTGGCGTTAAAATACATTTTGTGTCTTTACATATCACATTATAAAACATGTGAAAGGGTTTTAAAGAGTGAGAAGAGAGAGGAAAACTGAACAGTGTATAAAAACTATGCAGCTATGCAAAAAAAGTTCAAGGCATTCAGATAAAAGAATAAAAGACCAGACAAATAAAAGCAATGTAGACAAGGGCAAAGCAGATATAAAAGCAGAAGGAAATTTGACATCTGAAAATCACACGGAACAAATACAAAACAGATATTTCTGTCAAAGTTTTCAGTAAGTATTTAAAGTAATGGTAGTGTTGAGTTTTAACAAAATAAAAGTCTTCATTATAAAGCCACTCGTATCAGGATTGAGGTGCATCAAACTCTTTAACTGCATCTGCAAGTTTAGAAGAGCTAAGATCATTTTTGTTGTTTTATTTATGCTGTCCCTCATATACGTATTAGAGGCATTCATCGAACTACATTCGATGGGTACTTTCTATCATCTGCCCTTTCTGTTACGTACCCTCACTTCCTGTTTACCAGCCGCCATAATTACTACAGCCTATAGACCTCTCCGCCTGACTACAAGCATAAATATGGGCCATAATGAGCTGCTTACATGGACAATTTTGTGAGGACAGTAAAGTAAACCTCAAGTCCAAATGATTTTGTTTGCAGTCAAGAATAAACTTTACGACTCAACTCTAACCTTTTAGATCGAGAGACTGGATAAAGAGATTTAGGAGGCTGCTGTTGTGGTGAAAAGTTAATTTATATGCATGTAGTTTATTTGGTCTTATAATTACATTTCAGTAATAATCTTTAGAGGTTACTTATCTTGAGACATGGGTTGCTGTCTATCTATGGAAAAGATCTTTGAAACCCATCAAGCATGACACACTAACTGTTTATCTGTTTCCTCTGTGCCTCATCGCAAAATGTGTCATACAAGCAACTCGATCAGACTTCCTGCTGTGTGCCTAAGTTAGAATGACGTGATTGTTGTGTTTCTACAGATGACAGCAGAAGCCATTCTGCGCCTGGTCACTGATCCTGTGCTGCCATTCTACCCACTGGACATTGCCCTGGATGTTCAAAACAAACTCAAAGGTAACACTGATGATGATGCAATGGTGGTGATGGTGATGATGATGATTTGCAGGGTGATAAACTTAATTTTATCACATATTTCTGTTGTGGTTGAGACCTAAGAGCAAGAAACCTGCATACAAATCAGAAGTGCAGAAAGAACTACAAGAACCATAAAGACGAGCAGTTTATTCTAAACTGACTGTTCTTTATAAGTTCCATATAACACAGTATGATAAACAGAGTTTGGCTGCTGAAGTACTGATGGTTCATTGGAACTTGGGATCTTTTTGGTGTACTCATCAGGTCCATCAGCTATGAGAACATTGGACTTATCAAGTCACTGCTGGGATCTTGAAACCTAGTGGGATTTCCCAAAAATAGATAAAAGGGGCAAGAAACCAATAAGATCTCCAACCTAAATATTAGAACAGGTTGTCTGTCAATACACCCAAAACGACCCATATGAGCGTTTCAATGGAACACATCATTGTACATAAACATGAAGTTTGCTATAAAAGGCTACAACAAGCTGATGTTTCATTGAATTTAGGTGACCAAACTGTAGCTAAAGATCCCTCACTGCACAGAAAACTTGTTGCAGGTGTGGCAGATGAAAATGTAATGAGCAAGCCTGCCTGTAAGCTGTGGTGGACTCTACAGTAACAACAAGCACTATTGGTTGCAGTTTTACCGTTTTCTTACGTTTTTCCTACCAAATAAGTTTGGATTTGTTTGTTTTCTTGGTTGATCTGACTTTTTTTTAGCATTGTTTCCACATCCCCGGATCTGAGAATAAATCTTGATGCAGCTGCATACAAAGTAAATGAATTTTGACAGAGATATTTGATTCTGCACTGTGCAGCAAACAACAAGAGTCCTGGATTCTAGACAGAACACTGCAGTATGCACAGCACAGTGTGTATGTGTGTGTGTGTGTGGCTGCTGTTTTGGACTTTTATGCAGAGGCATAACTCATGTCCACTGTCCAGCCAGCCAGCCTGAGCATCAATCCCTAATACCCTCTCAAACAAACAGGAACACACACACAGGAAGCAAAATGACATGCTATGCACACACAGACATACAAACAAGGGCTCAGCACGTGTGCACATAACTCGCTGGCATGCAAAAATGCTTTTGCTGAATGTTTTTTTTACTGTTTGTACATACACATACAGCACATACACAAAGCCTTTTCCCCAGACTTTTCCCCCCATAAGAATGATTTAGTGTTTGTTCATGTGTTTAGCTGAACTTATCGATCTTTCCACTCGTGATTCCACAAAGCGACCTTGATTCCTGCACCTGTAAAACACATAAAAAATAAGAATAAAAACTTTCCTCTCCTTTATCACAACCAAAACTTTCAGTTATAACATGTTAGCTCCTTTTTCTTCAGTCAGTTAAATACCTGGATGTACTTTGCATCTCTCATTTTGCAGATGCTCAGCTCGACTTTTACACGAGGATTAGACTACACAGCTGGGTGTCTTCATTAACCATTTAAATATTCAGACTCATCTCTAGGATTTAACAGGAATTAACTGTTCTCTATTGATGTCATACTGTCTGCCAATTTATCCACCCTGTTCCATTTCTCATTCCATCTCTTAACTTCCACTTGCTATTAGTGGCTAAAGTAGATACAAGTCAAAAGCCACATCAGGTCACACAGACTGCTTGGCATGTATCAAAGTTGAAAACACATACGTATATGGGAGGAGGTCATAGCTAGATGCCTCCACATCCACCAGGGGTATTTTTCGTTAGCGTTGTGTGGTTATTTTGCAGTCAAACAGAAAAGGTTTGAGAGCAAAGCTTTTCACTCTGCAATCGAAATATAGATTTGAGAGCAAAAATATTGCTTTGCAATTAACAAATGCTTTATTGCAAGTCAAATACATTTGTGATTATCGATCAACACTAGAATTACTGTCGACTGGTTGTAGCCTCTTCAGACCTGTTGCAATTTATACCCATCTGTCCAGACTCTGACCCAGTGACTCCCCTTCTGTTCCTGATGTATGCTGTTGAATAAAGGCCAGTGGTTTAGCAGAATATCATGATGTCGTAGTGAAGGTGTCCATTGACCGTTTGAATATATAATGTCATCATGTCATACTTAGTGTATTAATTCTTGAGTTATAGCTAAAAATGTTACAATATAATTGAGCTTTTATCCAAAGTGACGTACATTTGAGAGTTGATACAACACGAGCAAAGAACAAGTCAGAAGACACCTCATGAGTAAGTGCCATGGGTTGAGTTTGAGTCCAATAGGACATGGGTCCTATGAGGCAGTGAACAGTACAGGGTTTTTTGTTTTTATTTCATCCATGTAGCTTATGTGTGAAGATGTTAAGTAAAGAGTTGGGTCTTTAGTCTCTTCTCAAAGATTAAGAGGGACTCAGCAGATCGATGGAGTTTGGAAGTTCGTTCTACCGCTGTAAACGGACAAATTGTTTCACAGATGGACAGACTATCAGACTCCATAGAGCCTCCACCCACAGCTGGCATCATCACAATGCCATAAAGAACGAAAACCTTTGTTTGCAAGCCCAAAACTTTTGTTTGCTGTTGAGCTGAATCTCGTGGGCAGGACCTATGCTGGGAGATGTTTGACACATCTCTGCTGGCCAGTGTCTAACCCCAACCCTCTAGCTGCTTGGCAACATCCATTATTCGTAAACAGGAGACGTAAATATTAAATGCAGAAACGTGACTTATATTTTTTAGCATAACTCGACCCGCCTACCCAGTTCAGCTCAACAGCGAGAAAAACCCTTTGGGTTTAGCAAAGTTTGAGACTTACAAAGTTTTTGAACTGCAATATATACATTTTTAATCACAAATTAATTTACTTCCATTACATTTCTGACTGCATAATAAAGACCCCTGTAAGCCACGCTATGTCAGGTACAGTGAAACGAGTAGTACTGTATGTTTGTAGGGGCACCACCTTGCCTCGAGCCAGCATAGCATGATGTATTGTAGGTTATGGAGGATGACATATCAAATCATTTCGAAGCTAGACATAGATTGCCAATATAGGCACATGTTAAATTCAGCAAAGCTGTCCTCTGTGTATGAGCTACATAAAATGATTTGCATATTTATCACCCGAAGAGTGCAACTTGCATAGTGAGAATGCAGCACTTTAGTCAAGGTCTGAATTGAACCCTGTATAAATTTACATTGCCAAATATACAGCATTAAGCATGCTGTACAACCTCTCAGGCCTTCTGAACCAAAATCAGCTTATTCAGTCACAGTCTCAGAGCGTGCAAACACTCTGTCCTTGAATATTAAGATGACCTTTGAAAGAGGATGCACAACAGAGGCTTTGATACATTTCGCCTGCATGCTGTCTTTACTTGCAAACTCTGAATAAACAAAATGTTACTTTTGTTATACGAGAGCTGTCAGAGTGAGCTTTATGAATAGATAATCAATGCAGTATTTGACTTGTATGTTCTACATTAGTTGTCAATCTACAAAGAGAAAATGCACACTCTACAGAATTAATTCTTCATGCTAAAATTAATCTATATCACATTCTTTTTGGCAATCATTTGCACTATAAGATCAGAGATTGAAAGAGATGAAGAAATGCTCTCCATCACTTGTACTGTAGCTCCAACTTCAAGTCTCATTCATTGTACCACTGAGGCAATTGTGCAGTGGCACAGGTTCACTGGCTCTGTCTAAGCATGTAAGCACTGTCCCATTAAGGTCTAGATTGAGTGGTTATGCTTCCCCGTCTGAGACTAATGGACAGATTATGACCTGAGAGGGAGAGATGACTGATTATTACACCTGCCTGAAGCCTCTGTCTGTTTCTTCATTGCTTTTTTTCTCATTGTACCCTGAGGTCTGCCCCGCACGTTCTCCCCTCTATCAATTCAATTCAAAGGCACTTTATTGGCATAAAAGATACAGCGTATTGGCAACTTTGCACATTTAGTGGTGAGATGAAGAATGGTGCTAACAGCGAGCTTCTTTTCATCAAGGCTAAAAGGCCTCATCATCTGGCCAAAACACAAATGACAATGCAGAGCTACACCATTAATTAGAAATGCAATATAAATCTACTTTACTTAATGCTTCTGTTATATCTGTGCTATGATTTTCTGGATTACTGGTCTACAGTAACACAATCAGAGTGTTTTATTAGTCTTGGACATGACTAACCTTAATTTCTTAACCCACTGGTTCCCACTGGAAGCCAAAGGTCAATGGGACACACTGATTGGAGCAAATAAGATGGATAGGACCACGGCAGCCAAATACAACAGACGAACCCTTTTAGTACTAGCTGTCCAAATTCTGCTCACAAGCCCAGAATGCACAAGAACAATAGAACTGGTTCTCTTCTGAGAGTTCAAGCCCAGTTGCCAGCAAAAAAGTTGGCATTGTCCAATCCTGATTCTAAAACGTAAGCATGAATAAAATAGAAAGAATCAAATTCAGAATACAGAGTGTGTTTGCAATCAGTTTGAAGATAAAATACACTGTCTTTGCTCAGCTTTCAGGTGATTATATGTCACAAAGGTTTAGCAAATTATTGCATTCAGTTTTATTAAAATGTCCCAATATTTGGGATAATTTACATTCCTGCATAATATGTTAATCTGCAACAAATTTTTTTGTCCAGTGATGATGCAGTATGATGTTAAAAGCAGTGTTGGTCCACCATTTGTTGGGCAACAGGGGAGATGGATGGGATTAACGAACCCAAGGCTTTAATTTGGGAGACGACTGCATGCTTCCAAATGTTGGTAGTTTTCTAAAGTTTTTGGTGTTTCATTGTTGAAAGTTATATCTAGAATTAGGGGTTCTCTAAACCTGTTATTTGAACCTAACCTTAAACATGGAAGTTAAGATGACAACAAATGACAACATTGTCTATGGTGGTTTCACATGAACACCAGTCTCTCCAGTCCTGAGTTGGTTTGACCCTAAAGTTTAAATCCTCCCAATTACCCAAAAACATGAAATGCTTATTTGTTTCTTCACTTCAATTACTGGCTTTGAATGTTTGAGGATCATTATACATCATTCTCCAGTGCTTTATGTTCATTAATAACACGTCAATCTAAGATAGGAATATGCTTATTTCTACAAATGGTAATTTTTTGTCTGCAGAGTTGTGAAAATCAGACATAATGAGATGTAATAAAGTAAAACAAATCTCTTGAATTGTTCAGTTTAACCAAAAGGTGTAAAAAGGACCAGAGTGATGCTGCATCTCATTTTGGCCTTGTGATAAGAAAATGATCTCGCTAGAGAACAGGCTTTCTTTTAATTGCAGGGCTTTATGATACACAATTGGACATCATGTCCCTGCTCTTCATCTCCAAGTGTCATTTTCCTTATGCTTACATTTAGTTTTACTATTTTCTTCAGCTGTGTGTAATCAAAAAGAGGCTGCTTGTGACAGATTTTTGGCTCTTTATTGTGGTTATTAAATTGGCATTAAATTTAATTCCAGGTGGCATTATAAATGTCTTAAAGTTATAAATCTGATTTTGTGAAACGTGTAAATACTCTCAATGTTTCGTACCAACCAGCTATTGTTCCGATGAAAAACAGGTGGGAGAGAGCTTTTATCTCCGCTGGTTAAAAATACAGAGAGGCACCAGATGGACAAAAAGAAGAGGAGGAGGAAAAGGACAGTGAAATAAATACTTTTTGATGTGTGTGTG
>CAFUXE010000426.1:59673-105252 GCA_903364295.1 Serranus cabrilla | reverse complement strand
GTGTGTGTGTGTGTGTGTGTGGTAACAGATAGTGAGGCATGATAAATTATTTCTGCTGTGTGCTAGGATGCCATGTGGGTTGGTTAATGGCAGTGGTTGCAGTGTAAAAGCTATTATGTACATAGTAAGATTTGAACACCTTATAATTTTAGCCAAGATAGAAGAACAAAACAGTGTGAGGAAACGTAGGATGAGACACTGATTCCCCAAACCACCAAGAAGAATTACAACGTCAAAGTTTTCTTTTTAGAATGTTTTTCAGTATGGAAACACAGAGTGTAGCTACTGGATCGTCAATGTATCTTTATGAACAAAGGACAAGCAAACTTGGTTTGAGTCCTCAGATACTGTTTCTTTGTCATGGTCGTCAGTGTCTGATACCAACGCACAAGGCTTAAGTTTTGGGTAAAAAACAGGGTTGGACTTAGAAACAACTATATCCTCTTGGGGACACGAACACCTGTCAAAGTCAACAGGTTGTTTGACCCATGCACCAGCCCTTCAACCCACACAAAATGGACCTTTGTGCTCTTCTTATAGCCTCTGTTACTGTAAGCATCTAATGGTGCTGCAGAGATGTTTGCTTTGGAGTTGACTGAAAGCCTGGAGGGTCTTATATACACACTAAAGCAGGGGTGTCAAACTGATCCAGTAAAGGGCCGAGTGGCTGCAGGTTTTTGTTCCAACCAAGCAGAAGCACACCTGAATCCAATCATTCAATCAACTGAACTGTCTTCACTCAGTTGATTAATTATCAGTATCACCTGTGCTCCTGCTTGGTTGGAACAGAAACCTGCAGCCACAACGGCCCTTTACTGGATCAGTTTGACACCCCTGCACTAAAAAGTCCTAGGTTGATATCTGACACTGAGGGCTGTGACAAAGCACTTACATCTGACGAATTAGAAGGGAGACCGGACTCGTGTTGGAAATTGAGTTGCCCTTGCACAAATGCAGCACACAATCAAAGATTGTCTTTATGAGATGTCTTTCCACTTACTGCAAATACTTTGGTTATGAGCAGCCACACAGCCTGCATGAGTAGAGTGGCTCCGCTGCGGCGCATCTATCTTATTGAGAAGGTGCAGTGTTTCCAACTGCAATGACAAAGGGTTCGAAATGTGCTTTGATTTGCACCTTTGACTGGCATATTCTCCATAGCCATGGCAACCGAGCCTCGCTGGTATTGTAGTACTTAGAGTCTCAGCAGCTGCATCTTGGTACAGCCTCATAGAAGCTGTATTAACTGAATGCTGAGAATTAATGTTTAGATGACCGGATGCTCACATTTAACACACACAATTTATATTCAGATCTGCTTTGTGGAACGTCTGAATACTGTGAGGAAACCTATTGCATCACAGAAGCTAATGGAACAGAGGCTAAGTAAGAGAGGGAGCAGGACTTTGACTCCCAACTACGTGCGCTCCAACAAAACATAACAAATGTCTTTTACTGGCCAGAGGCTGTCATTGCTGAAGCTAATTGTCAAGACACTCGGGTGAAGTCAAGAAAAAAGTGCTGCAACTGAAAGAGTTCATGTCTCCCTCTTGTATCTGTGGAAGTGTGTGTAAGTAGAACATTTCTGAATGTCATCATGAGTATGCCAGTACAGTGTGTGGATGTGGCTAAGTAAGCGAAGGTACATGTCTCTGTGTGTAGGCTACACACGAGTGGGTGGCGAAGCAAGGGTCTATTCAAAGATTAGTGCGAGTGTATTTTGAGGGATGTGAAATGGCTGTGTGTGAGGGTGTGTGAGTACAAATGCTTGTGTGTGTGTGTGTGTCTGGTCTCTGGGTGTTTTAGCAGCCCCCTGCGGCAGAGGACCAGTGATATTTAATGGATTCTTCACAGCCGGTGTGGAGCACTGCAGTATTCATGACTGGCAGTCATGGAGGGGACTCGGATCAAACAACCAGAGCTAATTGAAACCCCCAAAAACCTTTTGTTCAACTTTCTAAATCACTGTTCTCCTTTCTTTTCTCTTTTCATATAAAACTGCCTTTGGTCGAGTCTGATCTGACATAAATCTCCATTAATTTACTGTAGTGATAGTTCTCAGTAGCATGGCTGTCTTTGCTCCTCGACTGCAGTACCAAAGAAAGGTAGAAGAGGCTATTGTCAGTGCTAGTTATTACTGGAATACACTGAGGAAATCAAAGTAAATGTGTGAGCCCATATGCATTAATTATTTCTTACCCTTGGATGTCACTTAAAACCTATTGTATGATGTACATTTTTAATTTGGTATATATCTCAGCTATGTATTTTGCTGTATAATTAGATGGAATGTAGAGATAGGTGAAGAGGTGACCACTTTAATGAAGCCCCACAATGCTTCAGAATGTAAAGAAGCTTAACTACAGATGGGTGACAAATGAGAAGGAAAAAACATGTCAGGGTGTATTGTTAGGCTACTAAGAGCACCCAGAGCAGCTTCTATGCTTCTTGTTATATATTCTCTAAGTCTCTAGACTCTACAGGAGGGATGAACAGCATTCTTTCAAAGATGCTCCCTCATTTGGTGTCTGAGCACTGTCTAAAGGGCCAGTCAGATCGTAAAGGGGCACAGAAACCTTGTGTTTGATATTACTTGCAGGGCTATTTGGTAAACTTATGTATCACACAGAGGCCATCCGGGAGCCAAATGCTAGTTTCTCAATTGTGATTTTTTTATTCAGATCTGATTTTTACTCACGGTCCTCAACTGATCTGCATGCACAGAAGAACAATATCAAATACGTCACATGCAGCACATGTTCAGACATGGAGGCTTCTGATGTCAACATTTATGGTGGAAGCTATGAGCAAATGATAATGTGGAGGATGAGGAGAAAGAGAGCAACAGTTTCAACTAATGACTTTCTGTGGAGCATTGGCTGCATAGTCTGTACGGAGGTGTATGTGGATGAGGCAACATGCTGAATGGAAAATGCAGCAGCATTTCTCATCAGCCTCTACAAAAGGGCATTGTTGGTCCCTTTGTTCTCCAACAGAGAACAAAGACCACCAAACCCAGTCAAAGGATTGACTTACATTTTATGACCCGTACAGATGTGTGATCCACTCATTGGTCAAAAGAACCTCTGTCACCACAAGAAGTCCCAGCAACTATAAAAACTCTGGGACTGAATCTCTTAACTCTCTTACTCAATTGATTCTGCCAGGGAACGCATGCCTCACCAGGCTACCCAATCAAGGTTCATCAATCAAGGTTGGACGTGTTCTGTGTTCAGAGATGCTCTTCTGCACGTCTTGGTTGTAACGAGTGGTTATTTGAGTAACTGTTGAACCAGTCTGTCCATTCTCCTCTGACCTCTGGCATCAACAAGGAATTTTGGCTCACTTTATATGTTCTTTTTTTCGGACCGTTCTCTGTAAACTCTAGAGATGGTTGGGCATGAAAATCCCAGTAGATCAGCAGTCTGTGAAATACTCCATGCCACATTCAAACTCACTTAAATCTCCTTTCTTCCTCATTCTGATGCTCACTTTGAACTTCAGCAGGTCATCTTCACCATGTCTACATGTCTTAATGCATTGAGTTGCTGACATGTGATTGGCTCATTAGATATTTGCTTTAACGAGCAGTTGAGAAGGTTCACCCAATAAAGTGGGACAGTGACTGTATGGTTAGACTTTTTATGGTTATTGTTACGATATCAAACACAGGTCAAATAGCCAGAGCCTGTTGCGTTTTGAACAAGGAGTGGACCCAAGATCATGACTCGGAACACGGTTGTGCAGTGTAAAAGGTTATTTACGTAGTGTCCAAAGTGCAAAGAGATGGGGTGGCCAGCAGTCTCAGAGTCAAAGGTGGAGGTGCCGGTGATTTGTTCGGCTTTGTTAGGAGCATCCTCTTCCAGGTCACAGTTTCACACAAGAGTAAGCAGGCAGGCAGGCAAGCCAACAGGCAGGCAGACAGGGTAGATAGCACGGGAGCACAAGGCAATCTGAAGTGGATCAAACACAGAGGACTGTCAACTACACAAGTTAACGTTAAGGGAGCAGAACAAACAATATACAGGAGCCAAGAGCACACTGTGTCATACGAGCTGACAAAACAATCTGGTGTTGATGAGAAGAAGATCCAGAATCTTTACACTGGTGGCTTGATTATGAGATGAGAATCGCCTGTGGCTGCCTATGCAGTGCAAGTCACTCCCACCTCACTCACACAGGACAGACAGGGGAGAGAAACATGAGGAGCAGACAGACAACAAATATGAGGGAGAAGTGAGGGCTACCATTAACTGAATCATGACAGAGAATTCGGAGTATTTGGTGTTGTGGGCAGATTGGGTACTAATTTTGTCAAGACTACAAATTCCTCACCAGACTTGACAGGGTACTGTGATTATGCCTCAGATATTTAGTATGAAATGCAGTTAACCAAGATCTGCTGCTTCAAAAGATAGCTTCGGTTCCACTCAGTGTAATATAAGCCTTGTATCTTAGCGTATCTAGAGTGTATTAGATTTTAAGGAGGCATCCAAATTTCAACTAAAGCCAATTCATAATGAGGCTTCGGCAGTCTCAGCTGGCAAATCTAGTCAATTTTCAAATGAAATTCCTTTTTTTCTGATGTCTCCATGCTGAGTCACAGCTACCTGCATCTAAATGTTTGCTAGTGGAACACAGCAGCTCTCTAATAAACCCACGCAGTACTTCCTCATGACGGCTAGAGCCCCCTCCTAATGGCTTCAGAAGAAATTTAGAATGCTTTTGTTAAATGAGGACTGTGGATTTTGGATATTATCTTTTATACTATATTTGCCCAGAGGGAATGACTTCACGAGCAATGTGGACATAGGAATTATTACAGTGAGCGATAACTCTTTCAAGGTACCAACAGCATGTGGTTACTTTATAAAGATAGAATTAAAAAAAAGTGGAAGCTGTTCCTTTGTGAAGTGTTAACTAGTCAGCCTAATGACAAGCAAGGAGGTGCTGGAGTCATTATCACAAGAGGGTTGCTGTGCATGGAAGCCATCTGAAATATGCATATAACTTGTTTATGGATTTGCATCTCACTATGCATGTGCTTAACTAAATTTAGAGCATGAGCACAGTGAACACAAACAAGTTGAATTCAGAACATGCTTAATCCCTGTATGCATTAAGAACATGGCAACTCAGAAGGCCTTGTTCATACTGAGTAGTATATTTTGTAAACACAGATGTGTGATAACTAATTAATAACATCACTTGTATAATATTCCACAAGTAGAACTGGATGGGAATTTGCTTACATGGAGGCATTTCAATGGGTTCCCAACTGTAAGTGCACTCGGAAGACATGTACCCAGCTTAACAATAAGTAGAAAAGGATTCTCAAAAACATGGGTTGACCTTGACTTCAATAGACATTTTTCTTTTTTTGAAAATTACAGTATTTGCATGAACCTGAAACACTCAAACACTCAAGTGCTTGTTATCAGTGAAGCAGCCTTAAAGGAAAAGGAGGTTAAACTTGTCCAATCATATCTGACATGTCATATTAGTCATGACCAAGGACATGACTGACGCAAATATTAACCTCTAAAATTACTAAAAGGAGTTTTTAACTGGTTATGAAACTGTTTCAATTTAATAAATAAGCAAACAAGACTATCAGCGAGAATTGGCTCTCAAATGTAAATGTAAATGTAATTTAAATGTACTTTATTTATACAGCCCTTTACAACAATCCTTTCGGTGAACCAAAGTGCTTTACAACAAATAATGAATAGAACAAATAAAAACCAATAAAATAGATGAATAAAAGCAATAAAATACAACAAAATAAAATAAGGTAAAATAAGATAAAAGTGTCACCATGCTACTGGGTATTAAAAGCCATCCTAAATAAATAGGTTTTCAGCCTGGATTTAAAAAGGCTTTGCTCAGAAATTAGGCGCATTTCAGCAGGAAGCCTATTCCAGAGCCTGGGAGCAGCAACAGAGAAAGCTCGGTCACCCCAGTGCTTATATTTTGACCTGGGCACCGCCAGCAGCAGTTGATTAGTCGTTCTTAGAGCTCTACCAGGATCACGGACATTTAAAAGTTCTGATAAATAGGATGGGGCGAGGCCATTGAGAGCTTTAAAAACAAACTAAGAGTTTAAAATCAATTCTATAAAGGACGGGAAGCCAATGGAGGGACTTTAGAACAGGTTAGTGTCAAGTATGTCTATACAGTATATAATATGCATAGAGTATTGTTGCTCAAGGGAAGGTAAGGGAGGCAATGGAGAACCAGAATCAGAATTTTCTGGCTCAGATTGTCAGACCATGATGCAGTAAAATTAGTGTTTTTTTAAAGGGAGTCTAGCAGCTGCAGATCTTCACGAAACAAGGCAGTAGTGCTCATGTAAACACTAGCTCTTTTGTCCAGAGGGGTAGTCACACTGAACACAAAGTGAAAGCTTGTAGTAACTTTAAAGTATTTACTAATGTGTCTGCCAACAGTTCCATGCAGATCAAAACTCTTGATGGAGTGTCTTTACCACTGTAGCATCACAGGAAGAACGCCGTGAGCTGCACAATCTCTGTTCTGGTCCCTTTGAGTCTGAGAGAGAGTACATTTAATAGGTCAAAGCATCTGCTGCATTGTACATATAAAAATGCAATGTTTTTGCTTTCCCCAGTCATACCCTTAATGTGCTAAAATCAGCTACTGTAAAAAGAGAGCTACAGGAGAAAAGGAGCTACAAAGAGAGATCCTGGGGCCGTGGATTGCCATTGACATTTAAATTGTGCTCAAGCGCAACTTTTTAAACTTAAGTGTAATACAGTTGTATGCTCACTTTTTATTATTGCAACCATGTATTTTCCTTATTGTTAAGTACTGTGAGATGTGTATTTCAATTATTAAATGGCATTGAAGGTCATCTATCATTAATAAGGAGTCGGAATGAGGCCTGTGCATGTGAGTCTGATTACCAACAAGGCAATCAGAGGTGGTAGACTTCACCCCACATATGCAGCGGAAACACAGACAGACAGACACTGCCGCCCAAAACAATACATCGCTCCCACTCCCTGGGGTGAAGTAATTAACACACACAGCTTTATACAGGTGTTTGTAAATGTGACAAAAAGAATATGTATGCATACTTCAGCCATGGTGCAGACACAGGCTTTTAGTCATAAATCTACAGTTTTATGTATCTCGCCCCCAGTGTTATTCACAAAGCATTGCAGAGGTGCAGTAAGTTCAAATGTTTTATGCTCTTCTGCTGCAAATGTAATTTGAAAAAGAATTGCAACAGACATGCATACATAAGCAGAATAACATAAAGCCGAAGAACATACAAATGCAAAACAACTTATACAAGTTGAGATATTGTAATATTATTTTGTTACTGTAAGTTTTAATAAAATATGACTAAATATCATTTATAACTGCGTACACATGCTTTAAAATCTGAGAGAGAGAGATATTGTTATCTCTTCTGTTTTCATGCTTAGATAATGCAATACAAATTAAAGCCAGGATTCTTTTAGAACGTATATCACTATAGCAGTGTGAAAACCCATTAAATCTACATGACACCCAAGGCCAACACCCATAAACATCTTTAGGTTTTGGTGCACTCAAAAGTTTTAAGTAAAAAAAAAGCCAGTGAATAAAAGCATCACCCTAAAGCTCTTTTGTCTTCCTCTCTCTTCTCTCTGCCACTGTTATCACAAGAGGCCAAGTCCCAACTGTATACCCAAATACAAATACACTCACACACGTCCCCGTGTGTCAAAAGATGTGATGGATTACAACAATCAAACAATATTTCATGAGTCCCAGCTGGCTGCGAGGAACCAGAGCCATTTAAATTTGTAGGAGAGAACAGATCTCTTTGTCTATTTCTGTCCCCACCGTCTTCCCCCCTCCTCTCAGATGAGTCACGCTCTGTTCCCAGCCCACTGTGACACACTCTGATCCCAAATAACACAAACACACGCTGAAGTCCATTCAAGATCAGTATGTTACGTGTTATAAGTTCATAGTCTCTTTTTAATTAAAATGGAAAATATATCATTTGCATTCCCTCTTGCTGTGACCTCAGACAACTCTTCAAATTTAAAAGTCAGACTGAACTGTGGGAAGAAAGCCATTTATACATTCATCCCAACACTGAAAAATCTGAAAAGACAACCATTCCAATGCACGTAAAGCTTTTACACCCATAATTGAATGTTAATTTATTTTCTTTTTCTATGTTGTTCTATTAATCTCCTAATAAATGTGTCACGTATGTTTGCCTGCAGACTTTCATAAACACAGTGGTATGGCTGGGCAATTCTGCAAAAACATAGTATTGCATCTCATCAACATTTTGTATCCACTTACAATCTGTGCCAACAATTGTGGTTTGACTGATGTTAAGGTAAAAACTAATGGTTATTTGTTTTAAAATTAATTAATTTTGTACATGTGTGTGCACATATTATACAGCTAAAACAATGACATAAATATAGCTGATACATAGCAACCACATAATAGACTCCTTGCACATGAGGTGCACACTGCAATATTTACATGAATTGTGGCAGGGTGTGTTTATTATTTATATTTTTGCACTGTGCTTATGCCTTTCGACAGATGAGTTCAGCCTAGATTAAGATATTTATTTCATGTCATTCAAGTTCAAACGCGAGCTTCCATTCCCACTGAGGTGGTTCAAAGTTTTTTCAGGGATACAGACAAACCAGTAAGCCTCAGGAGGGGACACAGATAAAGAAAAGACTTATTTTTTTAGTCTATTTCCACCTTTTGCTATCACCGAATAATAAAATATGACAAACAAAAGTATGCATATGCGAGTAAGCAGTACAATAAGGAAACAACAGCGCGCCATACACATCCTGTCTGGATGAACTTTTACTGATTGAAGAAAAAATGTTTGAAGTCTGAATGTTAACTGGGCTAAAATATTGCTAATAACAAAATTATGGAGATTTTCTTTGTAGGATTCTTGGTCACTTGTTACTTGTTTACTGCTTGTTAATGATGTTTCCCACCTGCATATTGTTTTAAGGTTTCACACAGTCCAGTTGAATAATTACATATGACACTTTCATGACAAAAAAAATAGAAGGCATAATCAATAAGGCTAATTGTTATTATGTTTGCATATAGAAATGGTTTTGGTTCAATCAACAGCCATTGCTAGAGTCATAATTCTCTCAGATTATTTTTCCATCCATATCATTCTGATCAACACACTATCTCAGTAATGCCTGCAAGGAATGTGTTTACATTTGCACACAAATCAACTTGGACTCAAGGATGAACCATTAAGATTTTGGTGGTCAAAAATCAAAGTCGCTGTGACCTCACATTCATCCCAATTTTTATGAATTGGACATCTCTGAAATGCTTGGAGGAATTTTCTTCACATTTGGCACAAACATCAATTTGGAGGTCAACTTCCCAATAATGTCATAATGTTTTGCAGAAACACAATTCTGACCCTTATTCAACACCATAACTGAGGAACAGATATGATATCAGTCTGCATAGATGAAAACTGCAACTTGACTACTTGGTGTCATATACAGATTTCATATAACTTTTTTGTTAAACTCTAACAAGCTTCATGATACCAGTTGCTATCAGTAGAAGACCACTGCTATAGCTCATTAATTTTAATGATCCTTTTGTGTAATGCTTTATTATTTTCATAGCCATTTAGACTTTCCTCTTATGTGTGACAGCACTTGAATTGCATTATCATCATGGGGTATTGTCAGGTTGCGCAGCCATGTAAACAGCTTAGAATAGTTTGTTGACCTGCGGTGCTGCAAACAGGGACATTATTGTGTTTATGTACTGGTAAAGCATCAATTTCTGACTCACTGAATGTAAACCATTTAGAGCTGAACACCTGAACATGAACCTTTGTCCTCATACCGGCAGTTACACAACAGATTTCTGCCTATCCTATCAAGCCAAAATTCATGTAATAGAGCCAAGAATACAGGCCAATTAATTGTAAAGGGAAGGTAATTGATTTGCAGTGCCAAATGTACTGTAAAACAAGCCAGCTCCGTGTTGACAGGCTAATGAGGACAGCATTAGGTAAGTAGCTGGTTTTGTGCATGGGTGTGTATGCGAGTGCAGTAAATTGATTCACAGTTAGAGGTAAGAAAGGAGTTTTGTTTAATTAAGTGTATGGTTAGTGTGGGGGTGGAAAGAGAGACATGGAAAGAAAGTTTTAAATGATGTTCTGAGTTGTTTGTAAGTGTGTGTTTCTGTAAGACCAATGACATTTTGAAGACGTGGGGCGGTTGCCTCTCATAAGGTAGAGTGTTGTTTGTTAATCACATGGTTGGTTTGAGCCCTGGCTCCTCCTGTCCACATGTCCTGGGTGCCCTTGAGCAAGACTGCACTTCAAGTTGCTCCCAACAAATAAGAGGGAAAACACTTTGTTTCTGAAAGGAAAGGAGGCATTAAATAAATGCAGCACATTTACTATTTATAATTTTTTTGGGATACTCCAATTCATATTTATGGCAACAGGACAACAAGCACAATCAGTGTTACATGTGATTTTCACAAATAGCTGATACCATGATTCCAAACATGACTAGCAGCATCTCAGTCTCATGTATGAATTCTCAGCATGTGAGAAAAGCATGTTGAAGCTAATTAAAATTGTATGCCAGTGATGCCTGTCAGACTTTAATGATGTATTTCCATGTCCATTCATTATCTGAATCATTTGATACAGGCAGGGGCATTGGGGGTTGAAGTTTATGCCACCTTAAACTGTGATAGGCGGGCTGTTTCCTGGACAGGGCACCAGTCTATCACAGGGCTAGAGTACTTCCTATGTGCCCTTGACTTCTCCATTTCATCAACTTTGTTATTTTTGTCACTGCAAAGTAAGTAAGATTAAAGTACGGTCCACGGGAGAGGGAAGTGGTCTGGTGGCAGCAGTTGCGTGCAGTTTAGTCTGGTACCCTTGTTCACTGGTTTTTATAAAATGTTTGCAGTACTGCATGGAAAAGGATCAGATGATATTGGGATTCAGGGTTCATTGGGTAGCCAATCCAAACCTTACATAAGGGATGCTGTCCATGTTTGTGTTTTTCACACTATCAATAAGTTTATGTTGAAGCAGAGACTCTTAGATATTCAACTCTTTTGAAAAAAGAAAGTATTGAGCGCATGGTCTTGATACATCCGGTCCCCAAATTTCCTAGTTTGAATTTGCAACAACAACCACAAACTTTAATGCACACGTTCACACATTCATACATACTAAGCTTAAAAAAACACCTGACCTCTATGCCCAGTTTCAGCCTTCTTGGGCTAAAATTGTGCTACTGTAGACTCACAGCCTGACAGAGCGACCTATAGAGCTGAAGTCTGGTAGGTTGGACAGATTTTGGACACAGAGATAGACAGACACATTGAGTCCTTGTAAATTGACTGTGTTTTCAGTTGGTAGTTCTTCTTTTCAATGCAGATACATTTTTAAGTCAACCTCTATTCCTGGAACAGACAGTTGCATACCTTATACTTGCATTTTTTCATGTGTTATTTGTTTGTCTTCTCCCCTGTGTCTAGACAAGAGTGTGGTAACTCAGCCCATGCTGTCCTCAGCCTCCTCTCTGAGAGACCACGCAGCTTTCTTCCAGTCAGAAACCATGCGACCGGCAAATGACCCTAAAGAGCGAGACCCCTCCCACGTGCGGATGCTGAATGATGTACTCCGTGACCTGGAGAAGAGCTTCATCATCCCACAGACACCGCCTGGAGTGTACAGGTGGGAGACAGGCAACTGTCTCAGAGTTGCAATCCAGGAATGCACACACAATCAGTTTGGAAACATTTTCAAATTTATTACAAACTCAAGACATTAAAATCTTGTAAAAAATGTAGGAGAATAGTTCTTTCATCTTAAAAGTCCACGCCAATCTTGCAGGTAATCTAAACAACATTCTCAGTCCTAGAGAGCTTTGACACTTCCGTCACACTAATCAAGTGGGCTCATGTTAGCATTGTTGGCCCTCCTGACTCAAATTCCAGCACTACATGACACAGATACCCTGTTGATCAAATGCATATCTTCATCAGAAAGCATTTACAAAAGCTGAATTTTTGCATATTTGTCTTCTCCCCTGCCTTTGCTAAGTTTCTTAGTGTGTTACTGCCACCAGCTGTTTATCAGTGGAATGACACGAATCCATTGGCAGTAAATGTGTGTTGTGGCCTTGTGTGTGTGCTTGTGCATGAGACATAAAGTTTGCTCTATAGCACTATTAGGGCTCAATAGGATGGAGCGAAATGCGAGGCGCACCACATTGCCTTTCTTGTTGGAAGATGCCCCGATTGGACAGAGCTTAGTTTGCAGTCGCGTCTTTTGTAATTGTTGCTGGGCAACCACTGAATCAGCTGCCCTTAGCGAACTGTTGCCAAAATAACACAGATCTGTACCTTTTAATTTGTTGCATGAAAAATGGACGGGTGGAGCGCTCTTTATCTGGCTCTGATTGACAGTGAGAGGCTGTGCTTAAATAATAGGTTAAATCGCAGATTTGGTTTAGTAACATGAGATGGTGGTCTGCTTTCAATTCATCCAATTGGACAATTGAGGGAAAACGAATGACCTTGGCCGCTTTTTCTTTTTTTCTGTCCTGCAATGCAAGGCACTCAGTATCACAAAAGCAGCAAGCAAAGTGCTTCACTCTCCTGGACTCCTAGGGATGAAAAGGTCCACCAAGACCTTGTTAAAAGTAAGCATACAAAAAATAATTTAAGTAGGGTGTTTACCAGCCCAGACACTATACCTATACTTTGCACTTACAGTCATTCAAAAGTGATCTAACACTAGATATTACTTTGATACTGATTGGCCAGTTTGCCCATTGGGTCATATGAGTTTGGTCATTCTTGTGACTGTCACATCATGACTTGGACTGCTTTGTTGAAGTTGTTTTATGGTATCTTACACCTAACTTAATGTTAAACCGTTGTCTTTTTATCCCTGTCATAGTGTAGCTCTGCACATATGTTGATTTTAACAGCAAATGACTGCATTTCACAAATGCACACTGACTCCAAGTCAGGGCACATTTATCAGGCAGTAAAGAGCAATTTAGAAAAAATTGTGCAGTTGAGAGTGTTTGCTAAATCCCACTGTGACACTCGTGTCTGAAAATCCTATGGAATAGAAGAGGAGAGGTTTGGTTTATCTCTTGTTTTTGTCATTTATTCTACTTGCGATCAAATGGATGAATAAACCTTGAACAAATACATTGTTGAAAAGTAGTTGTGTGCTCAGGATCATGGTTAAACATTTATCAGAATACTGTGTTTTATTGAGGTCAGGCATGATTAGAAGTGATTGCTGGAATATGATGATGAAAAATCAGTTTCACTGTGAATCATTCGCAAAATGATTTGTCTGGAACATCTTATTTAATGTTTGATCTCCAAGGGGCGTTATCAATGGGTGCAGACAAAATGCCTCTGAAAAGACTTGGAACCAATCGGAGCAATGAAGCGCATGGCATAGCGCTGAGTGACGCATGCAAGCGTGGGCAGAGCTTGGTCTGTTTTCCAATCGGACAAACGTGGTTCACAAATCACAGATAAGCAGTCACTAAAATGTGTTTCTGAAATCATTTGAGGCGACTAGGCAACAGAATCTTGTTTTAATTGTTCAGTATTGCCTAGTTTACAGTTTGATCTGAATTGCACTGGTTGTCAGTCATCCTATCAAACCTGTTAATTGGCCCAGCAGGGAAAACAGCAACTGGAAATCTGTTTGAATGGGAAAGTGACCAGATTCTTCTTCCTGTGCAAATAAATACGAGCTTTGCGAGATTTGTCTGGTTTCCAGTGGTTTCACAGCAATGAACATAACAAAAATTTGCACATCATCTCTGTTCTGAATTGAGCATGGTTTCACTGTATTGTCTTGAGGCTGTTTGGTCATTCACTGATTGTCTAAATTAAGGATGTGAAGTGATCGCATGGTGTGTTGAACCAATCCGTGTACATCCATCCCCTGCAATATACAAATTTGTGACCAAAGTTATTGTTTTCTATCTGCTCTGCTGCCTTCAAATAGGCAACTTAAGAGCCTTTTGTTGATTATTTAATGTGCAAAAACCTTTATTGTGATGATGACAAACAAGGCAATATTGAACACAGTGATTATAGTGGTGGCCCACTGATTTTGATTGAATGTAGTGGAAATCTGGCTTATGGAGAACAAGCTGGCATACAGAGAACAAGGTGGTAGGTTACACCTGTTTGAACAGAATGGCCTGTAGTCTGGATGACTCATCCAAACATTTCCCACTCTGCCTGTGAAACATTTGGAACACACTAGTTGTCATTTTAAGAGAGCAGTTCCTGAGGCCAAACAAAGGAATTTAAATTTGCTGATCAAATTTAAAGTTACATTGAGGGGGCTGTACAGAAGTTATTGGGGTGGGGAAAGAGAGCTGGAACACATATTTAATTTTTAATATTTTCTTGGATATTAACAATTATATTGTTCGGTAAAGCACAGATAATGCATAGGAATCAGAAATACTCTTTATCATTAGAAGCACAGAAATTGCTCGGTGTAAGTAGCTTATTAAGACCAATACTGGTTTGTTGATAGGTGGTGACCTCTAATGGCTAAAGTTACAATGAGAGAAACAAAGAAGAGAGGTTAATATAAAACATGATAAAGTCTGCATAGGAAGGAGGTCAGAGTGATATATATACTGCATTAGTTCATAACTATGTTACATACATGATGCAAGTAACAAACAGTTATTTTAATGAAAACCATGACCTTTTGTTCAACCTAACAAAGTAGTTTTGTTGCCTAAATAACCAAAAAGTTTGTTTCAGACCAGTGTCCACCCATGTATCAGGGTAAAGCCAAAGGTGGTAACAGGCTCTGGCCCAGGTTCCTATGCCATGGTTAGAAAAAAGTGAAGGGAAAAAACTACAATAATGATGGCGGCCACGACTATGGTAATAATTCTAAAGACTCAGCAAAAAGGAAAAATACATAACCCTCCCACTTTTCCAACCCTCTCTTCCCACCCTAATAATTTCCACACAGTTCCTAAATCACATGGAGTCCTATAATGTGGCAGTCATGATTTAAATCCCCCATCAGCCATCTATCTTGCATTGGACGTATCCACTTCTTTTTCAACTTGTTCTACATATGGAGCAGAACAGCAATAATGTAACATAAAACTTCACAGCTTCACAGTGAACACATATTTATTCCTTCTGACAAAAAAGGGAAAGGGGAATAATTTACACACAACAGTGTCTGAATTTTTTCCAACGAGCAGCTTTTCGGGGCAGAGCAGCAGTAATTCATTGGCTCTGCACAGTGCACGTACAAGAAAGTGAGAGCTCCAGATTAGTTGGTGAAGTTATTTTAGTCAAACTGTCCCGCCGAAGAATAAACACAATAAATCATATCAAATCACATTTAGTCGGAGGACAGCTGACCTTGACTGATAGTGGAGACTTTTTCTCAGTGACTGTATTTCTAGCTCATATTTGTAACACCAGTGTGCTGTTTGATTTTAGCATCCCCACAGTGTCTTTTACATACTCTAAACCCCTCTACCCCCCACCCCCCCCAGCTCTTTAGCTGTCTACTTTTCAACTAGATTCTAACAGAATAAATGGCTTCTGCTGTTCAGTGTTATTCACAGTTTATGGCAGTAATAGACATGTTAATTGTCCTAGACTGCCATTAGCATCCAAGCTAAAATTAGCTGCTCCATCATGCTCGGAAAGCATTAAGGCTTAATAGCACTCATTTATAAAGGAAGTTACCATTCACTCACAAAACTAAGACAATTAGACTTAGAGCGCTGAACAGTTTTTCAAATGTTTTCCTTGACAGTTCCTGTAGTATTTTAAGCAACAAAAAAAAACTTAAGGTACATTTCAAGAGACATAAACACAGAATTGTGATGCTTTTGGTGTACAGCAGTGCAATAACATATTCTTAATGATGCCTATGATTTGTATTTTTGTGGTTATGTGCATGTTACTTGTGTAAGCAACACAACATTGAATTGCAAACTGAGCTTTGAAACGCTTTGTGGAGAATCCCATCCACTATTGTGAAAAGTGTTTGGAATGTTGATGAAGAGGTGTTTGTGGTGTAGTTGTTAATACTCCAATTCAAAGATGCAGCTGCTGCTGACAGTGGAATGAAATCTACTATAATAACTACTCTTGGTCACCAGCAGGGTCAGTGGGGGGGCCTGCTGGGTGCCCTGGGGGGTTTTCATGTAGTTATACAACAGAACTGCTGAATGCATGTTAAACCTAAGAATCAATGCCCCACCACAGAATGCTTTACAACACAATGCATTACGAGATACTTTTATAATTTTGATCAATGGTATAATTTACAGATAAGATCATTTGAAAGATGTGCAACTAGTAGGTAAAAATAACCATAAATTAATGGTTAATTGGCAGTTAGATCCGCCAACACAAGTAGTTCTGCAACTGCTGCGACTGACACAATAAGGGCTATGTGCTTGATTTTGATTGAACTGTCATATTTTATGTAGAAAATATTTTCTGGTTTTCCTTATGATGTACTCCGGCTGCTCTGCCTCGACTCTACAGTGATTTACAGTTTCCTGATTTATAGAAGCTTTTGCTTACTGTAACATTAGCAGCTATCAGTTAAGTCAGCTCAGCCAACAGGACTACTGGAAGCATTGAGGGAGTGTTGGTGTTTACACCATTAACAGAGGAGCTTTGGACAGCTGAGAGGAGGAGGTTTTAGGCCCAGGGCTGGGGGTGTGCTGTTGGTGTCCTGCCTGAAACAGAGCTGGGTGGGTAGGCTTGATGTTTGATGCTTGATGTGTTAGCAACTAGTTTTTGATCACAAGTTATTTAATCTAAAGCCTCAAATTTTATATGTGGACCCAGGATTAACAAATGGTTTATTATAAACATTATTTGGATGACAAATATAAAGTTGCAAATGATTGATGAAGATAACAA
This sequence comes from Serranus cabrilla, assembly GCA_903364295.1. Lineage (NCBI taxonomy): Eukaryota > Metazoa > Chordata > Actinopteri > Perciformes > Serranidae > Serranus > Serranus cabrilla. Next base: position 88,263 of record CAFUXE010000426.1, on the reverse strand, counting down.
TAACTTGTTAAATGGTTAAAAAATCTATGGACATTTATGGTATGCTATTATAAAGTTGCGAGTTAATAATGAATGATTAAAACGAGGTTTATAAAACATCAAGTTACATAAATTAGCCACCATTAAATATTTCATTAGCGATTTATAAGATACGATTGATTATTTGCATACCTGCAATATATATCTACACAATGTTGTAGGTGCTTTACTAAGTTTTAAGTAAGATTTAATTAAATATGAATGTACAATCTGTTAATGATGGCTATTGTTTGAGTTGAGTATTATTATGAGTTATTATCATTTCATTTAGGGCCCAATATTGAAACCTAGTGTATCCCACAGACGCAAGCTGATGTTTGATAATAACTACCATAACATTAAAAGTAAAAATATGATTTCATGACTTCATTAGAACTTCAGTAGATCTAATCCTCTGTTACAAACCGTGTTTTACATTTTTGAGTTAACATTACCTGTAAGTAGTTAAACTTGCGAACTAAACAACTACAGGAGTAAAAATATACATAAACGTGTTCTGGGAGCTCCTCTCCCACTTTGGGTTGTGTGAGATTTTGTGCACTGTTTGAAAAAAGAAACGCTTTTTGACTTCAAAATCCAAATTTTTGGGAGTGATTTTTCATTATTCATTCCTCTGTGTGTTCTTTTGTCCTTTTAGGACATAATGCATTCACAGAGACAGACAAATGTCACACACATATATACATACTGGACAACGCAGGTCGCATACTGAACACACAGTGCTGTAAAAGTATTCAATTACACAAGAAATGCTGAAAACCAAGACCTTTCACCTTTGTGTAATTTACAAGTAATCAAAGCAAACTTTTGTAACATTTGTAGCCTTTCCCCCTTTGTCTGGCAGTGAGAAACATAATCCTCCACTGTGCCAAAAAAGTTGGTTAAATAAATCCAGGTTTTCTGTTTTTCCTCTCTTGCTGGTTGAAAGAGCATGGCTAATCCATTCTTTATTTCTGCTAAAAAGTCCAATTAATGCCACAGTGACAGACACACACACACACACACACACACACACACACACACATACACACACTCAAAGCACTTCCATCACAATCAGCACTGCCTGATCCACTCAGGTATTACATATAATGTTAAACAGACTGTGCAACCGTGGTCCTATAGACAGACCTGATATATAAACTGAACATCTGAACCTGTATGGGTCCCAGTAGGGGTCACAGGTAGGGTTTAAGTCGACCCATGAAGACGCCTACTTGGAACCGCTGCTTTGAGGATCTGAAAGCTAGAACTTTTATCACATAATATTTTTTCCAGACAAAATGTAGCATCAATATAAAAGATGTCCAAATTCACAAAGTGTCCAATATACCTATTAAATACAGTAAAGTTCGCAACATGTCCAAGTCTCCAAATTTCCCTTTGCAAAAGAGAAGGAATAAGCTGAAAATGTTCTCACTTTGAAGGTAAACCTTAAATTGGTTCTTACAACGAGGCACCAGAACACACAGGCACACCATGCTGCTGTCTTTGTTGGATGGATGCAGCTGCTCCAGTGTGAGTGACACCTGGGGCAGTAAACATAGTTTAAACCCAATTTGTTGTGTTGCAGAGCAGGAGGCAGCCTCTATTAAGAGTGGATGTCAGGCTGCAGAGGGCCACACCAATCGATAGCAGATGTCTTTATGTACACTCTGAGGTGCTTCAAAAGGACCTCTTTCATAACTGGATATTTACAGACAGACGGTGGATGACAGTCTGTTGGTTGGAGGACGGTTCACATAAGATTACATTGGTTCACAAGCACTTTTGTCATTACATAACTCCCCCTTTGTTTTCTCTTTTGAGTCTTTTTTCTTTAGTTTCCTTGGTCCCATTACAGCATACCACGTGTAATGAAATCAAAAATACCAGTTGTTTTATGAGCATAGTACATTATAAATAGCATTAAACATTGCTTGAGTACCAACGTGATCTCACAGAAATGACGTTGATCCTTAACAGTGCATGGCATGGTGTTGGCAAGTGATGTTAAAATGATGTGGAACCATAACAGAAACAACTTAGGGATTGTACAACAAACATGCTTTTTTAGGTTTAGGAACAGATAATGGTTTAGGTCAAAATAATTACACTTAAATGCCTTCTAAAGTTTCCCATGGGACACAAGAACAAGACATTGTTAACTTATCAAAAGGTTACAGTTAACTTTGATGAACTGATAAACTGTGAAAAGGTCAAAGTTCTGAAATCATTATCAAACAACCTGTCATTTAGGTATGAAGACGTGTTAATTTAAATTTAGATGTGCATAAACACTTCCTGAATAGCTGCTTGTATATGTTATTTTATTAGTAACGCAAATGGCGTGTCCTCTGAGCTCTTTATCTGAGCATCGCTATTGCTGTCTTTACCTTACGTTTAACAAACATCTCTATCCCTTTATACTGTCCAGTTACTTCAAATTGAGCCACAACTCCCAGCCAATTAAAGTAGAGAATTCTTAGTGGTCGCTGTATGATCTCATGTCTGGCTTTGCTGTGTTTGGCAATACATCATGCCCATATAAAATATACATATCTGGGTAGTAAACTAATCTCTCACCCACCAGACTCCAGATAAGTATGAGCATTGCAGCTCTAATGTCATTTCCCTGTTTTGTTTCAATAGAGCCATATATTTATGAGTTTTTGAAAAAGGCTTTTGCCAGCTTTCTGTAAACTAGTGACATGCTGTCTCCATCCTCTTGCCCAATATGTGCTCAGATAATTCCAGCCACAGACTATAAACAAGATGAGCAGGTACAGACAACGGATGGATGATGGTCTTAATGTAAAAAACACTAGGCTTTGTATCTCACCTGCCAATGACCAGTGGGTACTTTTATATAGACTTGTTTCCCTGAACAAAACAAAACCATCCACAAGATGTATTTGTTGTTTGGCACATAGAGGGACAGCTTTGTACAGAACGTGAACACAATACTGACAGACAGCACAAAGACTCCACCTCCTACAGGCAAGCTCATTCACTCATCTGCCTGTCTCCTTCTTTCAGAAATAACGTTTTCTTGTTGAATCTTTTAAACTGCAGTGAGGCCTCCAAATATGAATGCAGTATTCAGTGCAGCACAAATAATACATGCATATTAGGGTTGGGCTGATGGACAATGCCATCGTCCATTGCAGTGGCTGACAGTTATGGACCACAGAGCCCACAATCGTGATTAGAAAGCCCTGCCACCCTTCCACAACTACACCTGGGCATGTTTTTGCAGAGTGTTAAAGAACATACTTATTTTTTACTGTCTATTCAGAGCACTAATTTCTGCTGAAAGAATTAATTAGATGATGATGATTGTTAATGGTAGATGTAGCCACTCTCGTGGGTTTTGTGTCATTATAATTTGATCTGTTTGGATGACATTGGGGACATTTCATGTGCCAATTTGGTAGACATTGCCCAGCCCTAATGCATAATATGTTACAAAAAATCTGTCAATATTTGTTCATTATTATTTATATTATTTAATCATTAAAATTTCCCCCAAATCACCTTCGACTAAACTGGGCTTGATAAATATAGTCTACATTAAATGCACCTCTTATTTTACATCCATTGACAAAAAGTCAGCATCAGCGGAGCAAGTGATGTGCTTTTATCAAGGCAGAAACTGTAGGGTGTGGAGGTCAGGGTGGTGAATGGGTGCAGAGCATCTGAGTTTGTGTCCCTTCACAGACCTGTAATTGATGTTCTGTTTTATTAACTTTAACCAACTTTAACCATAACATAACCTTAAATCTGCTGTAATAAACATTTGTATATTAACAATTGGCCACATGATTACATGTCATTTGAAAGGCATTCCTTGTAGTGTCAAATCCACAGAGAATTATCACCCAACTCTCTTTCAAAAACACATTTTTCTTAGACTGTCTGTCCGATGTACATGTATTCACCCTCTGTCTGAAACAATGCTTGTGTCTTTGAGGCCCCAGTCCCAGAGACTAGAAATTGGCTTGAGATAGGCAGTCCATTACAGCTGATGGATTCTGTTTTGTATCAACGGATGTTGTTTTATTTTTAGAAAAGGCATTTTATCATTGTATGGTAATGCAGCGGAAACTGCAGACTCACTTGAAAGTCTGCTGCTGACTTAGTGTTCATGTGCTGGCCAAATATCTAAGTTATGAGAGTTGGCTGCCACACAGCATTACAATCATGAGCTGCAGCATGTTGTTGTAAAATCATACCCAGAACATGCAGAGGAAGCAAACATGGACATTGCAGTCAGTATGAGAGAGCATGAATTTAGCAACAAACATATTTTTTTATAGTTTTATTTGATTAATAATGTCTAGGATAGTTTAAAGATTAACAATGCATGTAAATGCCGTAAATGACATAGTTCTGTGCATCATGTTTTTATATCATTTCAGTGCTGTTACTTTGAATTGCATTGTATACTTTTGTTTTAACATGGGACACAAACACTGTTCTCCTACTGGGTTTTACCCATCGACCTTCCCTCCCACCCTAACTGCAACTTTTAATCTTTATAATCCACCTTGGCGTCATTCATAATTACTATGCATGGGGCATGGTGTTGTATACGACATATGGGGGTGTTTTAAGGGCAGGACAGTCTTCATATGCACATGCTTCATCCAGTAACCTGTAAAAGTACTAGTCATTCATTTCAATCATTCTTTGCAAACTTGTGGGCCTATAAAGCTCCTGTGATTTGAGGCTTTAACACTACAAAAAATGCACTTGTATTATTCACAGTCATGAGCCTTTGGCTATGGTTAGCAAAGGCCAAACTATTGCCAACTTATTTTTGATATGTCAGTTTTTGTATAGATTTGGGAACTGGCTTTCACATAAGAAAAACAAACCCAGGGAGGAGGTAGATACTTTTAGACCTCCTGAATTACAATATTCTGCACAGTTAGTTTCTTTTTTCCAATGACTGACCAAAAGCCCAGCCTACCCCAGCTTTAACTCACAGGACTAGTCCCATGGTGTCACATACAAGTAGATACCGAATCCTCCAAGCACTCTGACTTTGAGTCTAAATTGTGTGCTGAAGGTCAGTGTTCCTGTGTCTTAACAGATGAAGAATCACTCCATTTACTCTCTAAGACTGTCTGTTCAGCCACTTTAAGAGAAATCAATGTACTTGAGCCCAGAGGGGAGCAACACTCTGCAGTCTGTGCCATTCTGACCTACAAATGACTACTGTGCTACCCCCAAAGGCTTGTCTGTGTTTATGTATGTGCTCTGCAATATGTGTGTGTGTGTGTGCCGGTGGGTACAACAGTGTGACAGGAAGACAAAGATGATGATGATAATAATGGCCGTAATAATAAAAATATAAAACTGATTATGTGGCTTTCAGTGTGCTGACAGGAGGGTGATGGTGGGCGTAGAGTGGGTGGTTGTCATATTCTGCTTGTATGAACTAAGTTATTCATTGACACTCTCCCCTCTCTCTCTGTAGGAACCTGTTATACAGCCTTCCGGGGAAGACTCCTCAGTTTTCCATCCTCAGGTTCTCACAGGAAGCTGTCCTGCATTGCAACGTGACCAGCAAAGCAGTGAGACGCAACTCTGCAGACAAGGAAGTACTTTGCCACAGCACCATGAACCAGTCTCTGTCTCTCATCCTTAGGGCCATCCACTCAGCTGAGAGGCTGGTGTCTTTTGGCTTGGACTTGTTTGAAAATTACCCAAGTGACGCAAAATGATCTTGGCTGACTGCGAGCTACCAGTGAGCTTGGAGGCACTCGAGTAAAAACTGCCTCTGATCAAGTCAATACATTTTAAATTCATTGCAAACACAATTGAGCCTCCCTCAAAACTTAATCTGAGACAGTAGTCAACAGACAAGAGGTTCAGCTTCCCACCCCATAGTGTCAGTTATTCCAGTGATTCAATGCCCTCTCAATAACCAATATTAAAACTAATGACAACCATATGCAGTCCAGTCGGAAGCTTAGTCAGAAAAGATTTTGAATGATTTTCTTATCAAGGGTTGTAAAAAAGGTTTTCTGATTTATGAATGTATTGAAACTAACTTGTTGCACACTAGCTCTTTGATATGCAAATGATATTGACACAATGGGGTCATTTAAATTGCACTATACTATTAATTCAGATGAAAAAAACTCATCTGATAAATACATTATTACTTGTCCTTCACCAGCCACTTGTTTTATTGTCTAAAATACTTTTATCCTAACAATTCCCAGCACAGGTTAACTAAAGCACAAGTCAGAAAATGTTAACTGTTAAAAAAAATGTTAGATTAGATTTAAATTTGTAATATGAGGAAAATGGAAAATATTTGAACTCTGACTAGGTGTAGCCATGTTTTTGAAAGAAAGTGTCTGTTTGCAAACTTTAGTTGCAGACACTCTGAGACAGGGGTAAGCCATAGATTGTATATAAAGGCGGATGACCCATCCTCAATTCCTTCCACTGTACAAAAATGAAGCCAAAATATCCTGCTGCCAGAGTCTGCACCGTGGGGGTTGGACAGTGGAGCTGCAGTATTCAATTCAATTCAATTTTATTTGTATAGCGCCATTTCACAACAAACATTATCTCAAGGCACTTTTCATGCAGAGCAGGTCTAGACCTACCCTTTATAGTATCAAAGTCCCACCCCTACACCCACCTGACCAACTGCAAGTCAATCACAGCTGATGTTACAGCCCCCATTTTATAACTTCAATCCAAACTTATACATACTTACCTAGACACACGTCAACATGATAAACACTAGCTAAATGACAAAACATCTTTGACATTCCTTTAGATTTTTTAGTTTATTCCAAGTCCCATCTGCTAACATAGTACTCGTACTTCCAATTAGATTCAGCTTCAGTACTAGGTCTGGCACTGCTGTGTATAACAACACTCGATTCTCCCTCAAATTTGTCCTGGGCGTGGTCCTGGGTTTATCCCCCAATCAACGAACAGGAGGCGTGGCTGAAAACAGTGACGTACCTGGTCAAACGCATACGAGGAATCAGCTGAGAGACCATGGATGCTAACGAAGCTTTTCGATCTGTTGTGGCAACATTGCCGAATATCGATAGATTGAAGCCGGAGCAGGAACGGCTCTACTTAGTTTTGTTGGTGGTCAGGATGTTGTAGTGGTTCTTCCCACGGGATTTGGGAAAAGTTAAATTTTCCAGCTGGCTCCATTAGTGGTGACGGAGTTAGCCAAGCCTATGAATCGCGAAGGTAAGCCAGTCGTTGTTGTCGAGTCCCCGGCGCATGTAATACATCACAACAAAACGTTAGCGATTGGTTAAGGCAGATCCGGAGTGGCACTGCGGCAGAGCCAATAGATTTAAAACTTCAACAGCACCCGCCTTCAAGTGAGAGAGCAATTTTCTCTGTGGCAGTTCTAGACCTTCTGTACAAATGAAATGAAGTATGAAGGTCTAGTTAGGACTAGGCTACTGCTAACATGGAATGGACGGAATCTCTGACCTATACTGAAATCAGCCACCAGGGTGTGCTCAAGATGTTTTGGCTTCACTTTGCTGTCATGTCATCCACCATTATATACATACAGGGTAAGCTGAAAAAAAGTACCTTGCCCATGTTTGGATTTGTACTTGTCACTTTTTGACTATTGTTTTTGTGTTTGTTTTTTGTGGACATAAAGGGAAGTTTTGATATTTTATAGCCTCATTAGGGTCTAGTGCTTGTAATTGCAGCCATTCTGGCTAATGGGTCATGCTTACTTTGCACTCTCCAATGACACTGCAGAGAAATGGGAAACACAACTACATCAAAACTAGTATATCTGTACAGGCAGAATCCTAATAGAGGTGTACAGAGACATCATTATCTGTATCTGTTCAATCAACACACTGTCTGTATTGGCATAGAAGACCAAAAGTGTGCGTGGTTTATACCAGAAGTCACCTGAAATCAGGCAGATGTTTATTCTAACCTAATATTCATTGGCAATGCAATTGTGTCTCAAAATATCAAATTAACTCCAAAAAATGTTTTTGAAATAAAAATATTCTGTTGCACTGGTAATAGAAAGAATTTACAATAAGGATATTGAAAGATATCCTTCAGTTGAGGGGAATCATCATCAGCTCTGTGCTTCATTAGGACAAGGGTTTTAAATTATTTATGTAAAATGTAGCTATATTTAGGCTTTAGGAGGTCCCTGTACGTTATTTTGCCCGAGTTGTGTTTCCTGAATCTTTACAATGGATAAATTATACAATTTTTTATGTAACAGCTGTAAAATTGCAGTACCCAGTTATCTATGAAGGCCTTGTCCAGCAATAAGCCATCCTACTATCAGCCTACCAACAGCAACTTTGGCTGCTCTTAAATCACTGTAAGCCATAGAATCTTATGGCCTGTCGCTTTTCTTAAAGAGCAATAACTCACATTTAAAACAACAGAATACATTAATATACTTTAGGCAATACAAATTACAACTTATCTTTTTAATCCTGCAGGATAGTGAACAAACAGCGTCTTAAAAGTAAAACAGCCCAAATAACTGTTTTAATTCTGTGTTTATAGCTGACTGTAATGAGGGTGTCCAAGCAGCACAGCCATAAAACACTCACTCATCACTGCAGAGACCTGGGCTCATTACCTGGTTACCAATGCCTCTAGCTTGGCCCGGAGCCCCATACAGCACAAACATCAGCCTGGCAGTGTAAGCAGGTGGGGAGCTGGTGGGGGAGTATGTCCTTGTTGCTCACACTGGCTGCTCCTGCTGGTAAAACTGGTACAACACCTCATTGTCAGGTGATAAAGAGCAGTCGGTGGCTCCATGTTCTTCCCAGGAGGCACATGGCGGGTGCACACTCACAAATAATGTGTTGAATTTTTTCCCCTTTTTGGGTACAACAGTTTGACAGGGGATGCTTGAAATTTTTACCTATTTTTTCCTCTAAAAGGTCCATACCTTCAGGTCCAATATCAGCCCTTTCAGAAATAGGGGTACAGAAGGAGTCTATTCCTGCCTCCAAAGGTACAATCTACATGAATGTACCCCCAAGGGCTAGTAATTGGAAGTAGGTGTGCTTTATTGAGGGCCTAAAAGGTACATACAGTATATGTTCCCAATCCAATGTCAATGAACAGCTGTACCTTAAAGAGTACTCCCCCGTTGTACCCTTAAAGTCAGTGGTGGAATGTATATTTACTTAAGTTCTGTACTTAAGGTACTAAAACTTTACTTGAGTATTTTCACTTTGTGTAACTTTATATACTACTACTACTCCACTACATTTTAGAGGCAAATATTGTACTTTTTACTCCACTACATTAAGCTGACAGTTTATGTGTTACTCGTAAAGTTTTCAGGTCATGATTTAACATGAAAAACATTTGATCCATTTAAAATGATTACTAATTTTTTGATATATTTTCCTAAACCACATATGTTAAGTAGCTAAAACAGTCCTACCTTGACAAAATTAGAATGATGCTTACATATATGCATCAATAACAATAATCCAATAATCCAATCCAAATCCCTTGTTGACTTTTAATTGTAGTGGCATATTTTCACAGTGTGGTATTAGTATATTTTAGAGATCTGAGTACATCTTCCACCACTGCCTGAAGTACAAACTCAGCACATTATTTCTGACAGTAGGGCAACAGGAAGGTGGAAGAGGTGGCAGTGACAGAGATCAATAACTAAATATTGGAGATAATGGGGGCAAATCAAAGGTTAAAAGAAGGACATTATTTTGACAAACATGCTAAAGATCTGTTGTAATTAAAGTCATCATTAGGGGAAAAAACGTTTTAATAATCTACTCTAATGTGAATCAGCCCATACTGGTTGGCTACTCAAAAAGCAGTTCTGTGTTGCATTCATAACAATTTTACTGAGTAAATGAGGTGAAACACTCCAATGCTTTAGCAATACACAAGTGAAGATAAACAGCAGAATGGGCACAACACACAGTAATTCCAGCTGGATGCATTTACAACCATTATGCACTGTTTGACAATTGCTCTCTATCTCCACTTGTCATTCTCTCCCATTTTCTCAACGCCTGCGCTGCTCTCTGCAAACTCTTAATGTTTTAAGTGGCAACAGTCAGTGTTATCTGTCTGCCTCCTCTATCTCTTTATTCTCCTCACATGCTGTCCCTAATTAATGCCACCATCCAGCCATCTCTCTCATTGTGCAGCAGTTTGCTCTGCTCATGACGAGAGATTTAGGAGTCTGCGGCTGACGTGCCGGCTTTAATAGCCTGCACAAGCCCGAAGAGACCTGAGCAATACATTTTTTTGTTACTGCTTAATACCTAATTAATGTTGTGAAATGGTATTCAAATACCATTATTAGTGTAAGGAAGAGTAATGGTGTTGGTTTATGGTTCTCAAGCTGTAACCCAGTCGCTTAATCTAGCCAACCCAAGCTGCAGACCTCAGATCAGCATTGCAAGTAATCCTTTCAAACTCCACAGGGTCATGTGATTCAATATTTATATAAAAAGAACTGGTAAATGGGGCATCAGGGGTTTTGTAGTTAGGCATGATGTTTGCTAGAATAGTGTTTGTGTGAAAACATGTGAGTTGAGTACGGGAGCTGATAACGGCCGTGGCTGCAATTAAAAAAATAAACTGTTATCTGAGATAGAGATAATTAAATCATTATCTAATAAAAACAGGTTTTATTATCTGTAGATAACGGGAAAATTAACTCTTCATTTCATTTTAGTACTTGTAAAGTTTGAGTTGAATTATCTGACAGTAAATACATTCACATGGCCCTGGCAGGGCTGAGAGTGACGGACTTTCAAAATAAGATGTTAGAAGAGGGTACATGCAAAATACATGAATATGGAAATAAGATAAAATGAATTAAAATACCCCAAAATTGGAAGGGAAAGGTCTAATTTTGGGGTTGCTGAAAAAAGAAAAAAATTTAATTTATGTATCAGTCACAGTGAGGAAAATCAAAGGGTAGACATTTCCCTCCTTATATTGTGATTTACACGTTACATATTACATGTTTTATACTTGTGAATATAATCCATGTAATCTAATTTCTATATATGTATGTTAGCACCTTATTTTCAAAAGTGAAAAAAACATGGTGGTCACTGTCAGCTCAATCTGGGCTGTTGGAATATATTTACTATTGACTGATTTGACACAAATGTTATGTAATAAAATAAAAATAGGGGTCAATTATCTCAATATCCTGATGAAACAAAGCTTGTTTTCTCTAGATAGCAACATAACTACCTAAAATAACGAACAAAAAAATAATTGCAAGCACAGACGCCATCAGCTTCCATAGTAAAGCACTATTTTGTAATATGAAAAAAAATCAATTTCATATTTAACTTATTTGTAATGTTTGAATGTGATAGACTTTTTTAGCATGATGGAAAGGTGGGAGGGCATGGAGATGGGCTTAGATTTTACAGCTTGTCATTTCTTATTCAGTCAGAATTTTGTAGCGTGAACACATTTTTGTAAATGTTTGAGAAATGATTTAGGATAGAAAGACACCAACAGAATTATCTACAACTGCTACTTTCCTTGCCCAGATAATCTGTTTATTCTAGTGTTTAGTGCTTCCGCAGTTACAATGATGCATTCAAATAACTTATTTTTAGTCTCAAAGTCTCTTGGTACACAGATTTGATACACAAATTTTGTAAGGCAAATTGCTAATTTGTATTTGATTGTCCAGTTTGTAAATAGGCAGACTTGCAATAGAAAATAAAAGCTTTTCAGGGATTCAAATATTAATGTTCATTGCTTTAAATCATGTGCCTTTTATCTTTAAAAAAATGCTTTAATTTAAGTATAATGTTGAATGGTATACCAAAAAAGTTGATTAAGCTCTAGATTTCCATTGATGTAATGCACTATTAAAATCAGATCAATAAGCCACCCCTGTGTTGTCAATGTCAATATGTAGTTTTCACTATAACTAGTTGATGCTAGCATCAAGACAAATCAAGCACATCAGCGGACTACAAATTCAATAATGGTCACCATTTCTAGGAAGGAACAAGTTAGCTATACCTGCTATTGATTTAAAATCAACATAGTTAAAACTCCATATTCGAGAGAAAAGATTGCATTGTTGGTTGATTTTTGTACATTTTATAAAATCAATGTATATTGAGTATTGTCGAATGTTGAGACATACTGTATATAGATGCTGTCACTGAGGAACAAACTTAACATACTGTAAGCAGCACCTGGACACATATAACTGACATGCTGTCAGTAAATCCAGCTGTCAGTCATCACTGAACCATATACAGCACTGCTGCACACATGTAGCACTTACACATATAAATATGTGGCATGGCATGGTTCATACCATCATAACACATTTTACAGATTTGTGACAAGTGATTTGGATTCCAGTTGCCCTGTGTTACAGTATGATAAGTCTGCCTCACAGCATGAATCTGTTTTGTTTTACACTTGCATGATCCAAACAGAACTTCATCGTTACTCATTATTGTGCTATGATGTCATGTTTCTTTGTTAAACTGTTGTACATAAAGGTTTCAAAGGGTCCTCAACCTTATTATCTCTCTTGAGTTGGCTTAATTAATGATTGGCATTATCTTAGAAGCAGTGGTGGAATGTAACCAAGCACATGTACTCAATTACTGCATTTACTTTTGAACTTTTCTTGACTATTTCCATTTTTTGGATCTTTATATTTCTACTACATTTTGTGGCAAATATTGTACTTTTTACTCCACTCCATTTGGCTGACAGCTTTAGTTACTTTTCCGGCCAAGATTTAACATGAAAAACAATCAATAATGTGATTAGACTTTTGATTTTTATATTTAACCTCATAAGTTTTAAATGCAGGACTTTTACTTGTAGTGGAGGATTTCTGCAGTGAGGTATTAGTACTTATACTTAAGTAAGGGATCTGCGTACTTTTTCCACCACTGCTTAGAAGGTCTTCACTACTTTCAAGTGATTAAAGCACAAAATTAGATAAATGTGATGATTTGCAGTACAAAAGGCATCATTGCACAATCAGGGCCTGTACCTCCTTGGAGGTCTCAACTCACAGGTTGAAAATACTTGACTTGGTTAAACCATGAGCTGTTTACTGTGTACAGAATGTATTTGAACATTTGGAGGTTGAGGTTGACCTAATATGCAATGTTATATAATTTGTAACAGGGTTAAACAATACTGGAGACTATTGTATTGTTGAATTTGCACAAAATGTGAATGCTCTCTGTGATGTTACTGTTTCAAATTAATTCTCCAAACCTTTGCATTTACCAGAACTAATGCTCAGTGCACTCTGTTATTAGGTTTCTGAATTATACTTAAGAAAACATTTCTTGTTTGTAACTTTTAAGTAAGTTGACTAGGACTCACAAATTGAACACTGTTATCATTATTTGAATCATGTGGTGATTCAGTATGGCCTGGTTTCTATATGCATGAAATAATTACTTCTGTAGATTACGCAGGGATTTTTCTGGCATGTTTTTTGTCCTCTAAACTGTTCAAGTCTTGCATTTTTAATGCAATAAAGAACATTTTAAACACCTGCACTGTGATGGCTCTTCTCAGTCCATACCTTCCTGATCTGAATGCTAGGGAGCGAGCATGCAGCATGTGGCGTACCTCACTGTTAATCCAGGGCTTCTGATTAGGAAACTTTCTGACTAGTATGGTTAGCTCAGAACCCACTTTTTCAGAAGCAACAAATAGTTAATACAGTGGCGTCCTACTCAGGAAACAGAATATGAGACTCACCATTGAGAAACAACACATTAACAGTAGACAAAGCAAGGTCTGCCAGCTATGTGTACAATGTTATGTGCAGTGGTGGGAAAAAAAGTATAAAAAAGTAGTATAGCTGTATAAAATTATAAAAAGTATAAAAACTAAAAGTACTCGTTATGCAGAATGGCCCCGCTCAGATTGTTATATACTGTAAATATATTATTTATTTGTATCACTTATGTAAGAAGCATTTTAATTTTGTAAAGATGGGGCTCATTTTAACTATTTAATATACTGTTATGAGGTTTAATTTAAAAAACATGTCTAATCATTTTAAATTAATTATGTTTTTATGTTAAATCTTGACCTGAAAAGAAATGAAAGCTGGCAACCAAGTAAAATACACACACCTCAAACTTGTACTAAATAACAGTACTTCAGCCATTGTACTTGGCTACATTCCACCACTGGTTATGTGCCAGCCTGTTTCACAGTCCATTTTTGCCAATATAGAGTCATATTTATGTGAGGTAGAAGAATAAAATGTCTTTGGAGCTGCATACTGTAACATAGTCTTGCTTGTTGGTGCTGTCCATGGTGCTGATCATGCAAGTGTCACAGTGTGGCTGCTTTAGTGACTTTATTTTGCACTAATAACTGACTTAGACCTCAGACTGCTGTTGTATGAATTGAAAGGTTTAGTCGTGGACTACGAAATATATATATACATACATAACATTTAACTATTTACTATTAATCCTTTGTCAGCCATGTACAGGTAACATCTGTGATTTCACTGATCCAATATTGTTCATGTCGACTGCTTGCTCAATACTTTTAAAAGAAGATGATTAAAGAGCACAAGAACTTTTGAAGACAAATGTTGTTATTCCTGGAAATGGCCTGATCCCAAATATCTAGCTTTAAGCAAATGACAAATCTATTCTATCATTGCAAGGGGATGCAATTATGTCAACTTTTGCTCAGGGCTGAAGGATGAGTAGTGTCAAGCTGTGTGGATGAGTGGTTAAAAAAGCTGCAAGCAGAAAAATTACTAGAACTAGAAATACACTGGTTCCTATAATCCCAGGCAACATAACAAGATGAAAGTCCTGTTTGTGATGACTTGCTGCAAACTAGCAGTGTGTATGAGTAGGCTGTGACATATCTGGTGGGTATGGTTACAGGTGCACATAGCAATTCTGACTACACCTGACACACTAACAAAAACTGGAAAATGTACAACTAACAAGGACATCATCACCAATCAAATTACTCTTAAATGTAAACTACCAACCTTTATTATTACTCAGCCTCTTTTCCTTAACCAACTATCCACTTAAGGATAGCACAGTGGTAATAATTTCATGATAAAGATTTTGTTAGATGAGGAAATCTTCAAGTTATGATAAACTATTTAACTAATTTATATGTATATAGTGTGTCTCTTGTAAGCTGCCATAGCTCCATCAGCACGTTTATTTATTTATTTATTTTTATGGGACATTGTGGGGCCATCACTCTTTATGTTTATTTATACTCCATGAGTTGCAATACAGTTTAAAATACACCATTAGCCTTAGTCTAAAGCTATATTTTCTGGTTTATGAAATTTCATTCTCTGTGGCTTTTGCGCTGAGAAGTCGCCTGTGTAATTTGTAGCTGTGGGTGCTGCAAGTGACCCAGGAGAACTACCTGACTACATGCTGAATTATAGGCTAGTTGTCGTTTTGCCGTGCGGAATCTGTATAGTGCTGCTCACCCTCATACATACAGCGAAGCCAAACCGAGCGTGTGCATCAATCGGAGGACCGTGCGCGTTCACAAGTCGCGAGAGAGAGGGGCGGGAGAGGAGGAAGGAGAGAGTGAGCGAGGAGGTGAAGGGGGGAGAGATAGGGTAATGAAAATGATGGCGACCGATGCAGAGGAGATAAGAATCCAAACAAGCCCCTGTCCCATCACTGACAACAGTCTCAGCACTCTGTCAATCAAAATTACGCGGAAAAACCAGGATAGACACTGGAAGTTGCGGTTTATTTATCTGCAGTGCTGTGAGTACCGACACACATCACGACGTTTAGAGCCAAACACCGGCACATGCTACACAAGCCCGGTCAGAACATATTGAAAATGTGCAGCCATACCAGATAGAGAGACATTTGGTTTGTCACAAGTTAATAAATGTACACGGATAATATCACATTGTGGGAGGACCGCTTATCCATTGACGTGCTATGGAGGGGGTGGGGGAGGACCGGGATACAACGCTCGCGAGGACAAACAGCGTGTGGACTAAATAAATAAATAAATGTTGCTCATACTGCAAAAAAGATAGTTACCCTAACCGTTACTTAGCAAAACCTAATGTTCGATTAATATTTCAGATTCGTCATTTAATTCGGCATGTATTTAATGAACCAAGTAATACGCACTTATATCAAATGTTGCAATTTTGAATCACTATGCCTGTGACATCTAACGTTAAGTCTCATGTGAAGTGTGTCTAAAAGTTGACATTTTATTGACGTAGTTAGCCATGTACTGTTTATATTATTAGGCAGTAATGCCCGAATGTTTGCTAACAAGCAACCAAAATAGTTAAACTGCCATATATTTCAAATGTTCTCAAGCAATTGGATGTTTATATTAAACAGTAAGCGGATGCAATAATTTAAAACAAATGATTAACTTGTTATTATTCGCGTAATTTAAAATGGCTAAAGTAAGAACTGGAATGAGGAAGATGATTAAGTAAGCCAACAGTTAGCCTCCTCACTTGTCATAAGTGGTAGCAAGCTAACGCTCCTTTTAGAAACACAATGCTTCTGTTTTACCCAACAGATTTAAATGTGACTTAAGTTTTATTTTAAATACTTTTGTTGAGATGTTACTTTTGTGAAATAGTGATCACAGTGAAATCTAACATTTTATAGGCAGTAAAGTGACCAGTTTCAACTTCAACTTGCACAACATTACGCTGTTTTTATGTCCTGCATTTATGTATGTATGTATTTATGATGATGATGATGATTATTATTATTTTTTTGTACCAATGTAGCCTAACTAGCTCATTAAGAGCAGTAAGACTGACTATTCTGATCACAGGTTTCACTTCCTCCACACTTCCTTGTCAGGTTGACAGCTGTAGAATTCTGGTCTTAATCATATCTTTTCAGATGGAGGTCCCTGATGTGATATCTTATCAAATTGGGGTCCACAATCTAATGTGTATCAATTTAGGATATGGTAAAGGTTGAGAACCACTAGCCCTGTAGTTAGTGAGGTGATAGTCTGAGGCCTTGTGGTGACTAAGACAGTTTGGGAATCGGGTGAAAATAATTAAGTGAATGATTAAAGATTCATCCTAGCTCAACAGCTGCTATTGAGGTTCCCTTGAGCAGAGTACTCCACTTTCTCCGGCTATCGTTTATGTTATTAGTAACACCTGTGCTTTTTGGGGCCTAGTGCAA
Source organism: Serranus cabrilla (assembly GCA_903364295.1). Lineage (NCBI taxonomy): Eukaryota > Metazoa > Chordata > Actinopteri > Perciformes > Serranidae > Serranus > Serranus cabrilla. The sequence goes on along the minus strand of CAFUXE010000426.1, from coordinate 71,041 downwards.
GTACATTTTCATATTCTTTTCTTAAGTTTATCTTACTTTATCATGTATAATTTCTATAGGATTTTCAATCCTATTCAGACTTTCTTCAAAGAAATTAATTATACCGGTGAAAAGCTGCACATGACCCTAATACAGATCTGGGCTACTTGTAAATTGCGCCACAGGGAAAATTTTAAATAAGAGAAAATTGGTGTCCTAAATCATCCATACAAGCCACTTAAGAACAAATCTGTTCTTGCATGAAGCCCAATGTCTGCTGTGAGAAAGACTGTGGTTGTATTGTTGTTGGTTTGTGGCCAAATTTGGGGTTTGGCAAAAGTAGTCGCAACCTCCAGATTGAAGCTAATTAAGTTCTTTTCAAACCATTACCACCTGTGGTGAAGGTCTGCTGTGGCACTCTGACTCATTCTTGCCAACAAGCGTTAAGATAGAGTACTCTCAGATTTGTGGAAGTGATGGCTTACTGCCAGTGAGGAACTGTATTGTAGTTTAGCCTCCACATCTCAAAATAATGTCACAGTAAATGCAAGGTTCTCATTGAAAGTTGAATTAATGTCCAAATCATGGGTCATCCTTGGAGTAACCACTTAGCGTAATCAATGCTAGACTTGTACTTGTACTTATACTGCCATACCTTTCTGACATTTCACCAGGGTATACAGTACATGTCGATAAAGAAAACAATAAAACATTTACAACATGATAGAAATCATTGTGTCATTCATGACATTGTCAAGGCTACAGTGCAGTGAGTCTAATATCCAATTCGCCTACACAGCACTGCGTCACTGCAGTACTTGCTGGGTCCGCCTCTCTGCCCTGGATGTCTGTGTCATTCAGGATAACATGAAAAGCATGTTGCAATTGGCAAGCTAGCTAGCTAACTAGGCCCCTGCTGAATGAGGAAACACTCTTGTCACATTGCTGTTGACAACTTGGTTTACCTCATTTGGCGGAATTAGCAAGCTCACAGAGATGGACTGGTTGCCAGCTAGCCTTCATCAAATGCTGGGTCCAGGGTTTTGAAGTGGCTGTGTTTAATCTTTAGTCGGCTAGAAAAATGATCTATGTTCCACCAGTAGAGACTGACAGCTGGTGGCACGTGCACTACAGTATATAACCTTTATCCAGCATTTCAACATCATTGAAGCTTAATCCATGGTATTAGTGCCCCTAGACCCTTATTAATGCTTTCCATGCCTTTTGCAGCTAAGGATGATTTGCATTGTTGATTTTACATAAATGTATGTTTTATTTTATCTATATATCATTTCGTCTATAAATGTCAGACAATAGGGAAAATTCCAATCATGATTTCCCAGATAGCACGGTGATGTCATATAATGTCTTGTTTTGTCCAGCTAACTCTAAACCCCAAAGATATTAAGCATGCCATCATACCATGAAAGACAAAGAAAGCAGCAATTTCTAGAAGATGGAACCAGCAAATATTTGGCATTTTAACTTAAAAGTGACTCAGATTTTTATTCTGTGCCACACCTGATCATGACCTCTTGATTTCACTTTTTCTCTGTGAGACATGTGGCAGAGGGAAATCTGACATTTTCAGAAAAGGGGAAAAAGCTAAAAAGTTGATGGTTTTATTGTCAGAGACAGTGTCAATGACAACCGGGGCAACATGTAGGAAAATGAGGCCTTTATGTGGGGCAAACATTTCTATTTGACTTATAAATAATGTTCTGAAAGGCTGTTATCCCGTCAAATTGTAGTATGTAAAAACTAGACATGGTACAAATGCCTGAGGCGTCAAAATCAAAATGCCATTAAATGTCCATTAAGGTTGCTTTGTCCCTGCTCCTGTCTCACTCTTATTATTCTGTCTGTCCGTCTGTAACACAAGTTATTGAGTCATTATATTACATGCCCCGGCAGCTGTGAGAACACAGACAATATGAAAAAGATTATGATGACATGTCTAATTACTGACGCCATATGTCCCTCAGCCATCTTCACAGGGTGGTGGGAGAGCACAGAGGAGGATTGATAAGAGAATCATGAAAAACGATCAGGCTGATTCAAAATGACAGCTTATTTCTAGTGATGATGGGAGGTCCGTAGAGTGCAAGTGATGGATTTGAATGCGACAGAAAAGTGACCCGCCTCATCTATACAACCATCAACATGTGGTGACAGAGGGGCTGGTTCATGGTGTTTGTTGTCATCACAATACAGGGTCTCACAGCTGCATTACTGTGTGTAGGAAGGAACTTTCTGGGAATATGTTGTAACGCATGGAAGCTTTTGTGTCAAAGTAAGCCTTCAGAGAGAACGTTTTTATATTTTGTTTATAGAATTGACTGTATGCCAAAGCATCACATTAATGTACCATTGACATTAATATGACCTATTAATAATTATACCATAACTACACATTTATTATATACCAAATATATTGTAATATTCTTATTATTAACAAATCCTATGACCACAAGATAATACAGTTTCCAATACAATTCCAAACTGATTTGATTCAGCTGCAAATGGCAATATCTATGCTTTCTTTAAAACCAAACTGTAACCAAAATAAACCAATTAACTAATAAGTAATTACTACTAATTAAGGTAGTAATATAGTGCTGCCCAGATGTTGTTTACCTCAGTATCTGATTCAGTGTAATCCCACTGAGTTTGGTAGGTACAGTACATTAGAGAGTTCTATTAAGGTTTTGAATGAAGCAACTGTTTGTTTTCATAATTTATGAAGTCATCACCACCCCCCAAAAAATCCTTGAACAAAATACTCAATTTTAATTAAGGTATTCATCAGAATTTTTGTAATGTAAATTTATTTTTTGTAAGTGATATTGATGCATGCCTTCCTTTGTATGCAGCAAGCCGGAAGCACAGTAAAAATGTTATATTTTAAAAGGCTAAAAGCCAAGCAGATGAGTTTTATAGATAAAAATGTGAATTCTGTTTATTGGTACATCTATTTGATTTTGTATAAAGTTGGACTTTTGGACTGCACAGTGCTCTGAGTTACTGGGATTGTTTGGATCACACAAATTAGGAAAAAGTTGCCACTAGAAAAAAATTCTACAAATAGTATAAAAGTGTTGTGTCCATGTAGCCTAATCTGTGTCTGCAACACCAGAATTAACCAGAAAAAAAAAATGTCGATTTAGTATTTGAATGTCAACTTCATGATTAAAACTCTGAAACATCAGATTACTCAATACACTGAAGTTTGGTGTATTTACAATGCTGTATTAAAGCATTCCCCTGCAAAGAAAACAGCACATGGCTCCAGTGACCTGGAGTCCAGTCAGGGGTCAGTCATTAGCAGCTGCTTCTACGATTATTACTTGCTCCGTGTGGGCTGCTCTTCTGTAACTTGAAACTGATCTGGTCTAAGTGTGCTTTTCACTGTAGAACTGTATGTAGCTCTGAGATTCCAGGCTGTGCTTTTTTCAAATACACCCCAAGGGGCTGATTTATCTGGCAGTTTGTTTGGCCATTTTACAGCTTTTTATTGAAAGTGAGAGATACAGAGTGAAATGGGGAGACATGCAGGATTCAAACCCCGGCTGCCTGCGTACGGGACTGTGCCTCTGTGGTTTGTGCTCAACTTGGTGAGCCACCGAGATGCCCCAAATGACAGTAGTTTCTTAACACCAGTGCCTCATGACTTCATGACTTCAAAAATATGTTAAATAAAATGATTGGATCAATCTTTATTTTCTTGACAACGGATGTACTTTCAGTCAATCACAATCTCAGCAGCAAATTAAATTGCACAAACAGGAGAGAACATTGCACTTTGCCGTATGCAGCAGCAGATACACAAAACATGACTTTTGGGAAGAATTTGACACGTCTACTTTTCAGTTTACCACTTTTGCAGTCATATAAGTGAGTTAGCTCTTTGTTTTGAATGTCTTTTCTTGTATGATCTATTCTGAAGAGTACCTGTTGACTTTTTCTTTGAACAGCTATTATCAAGTCCGTATGAATTTCTGAATACGTTGATTAATCTGAACAAGTTCTGTTTGTCTTTCCAGATTTCTTGACCATTGCAACAATATTGGGGACTGGAATCTTAGGTGAGTACATCTGTTTTCTTCCTTAAGATGTAGAAATTACAGACATTCCCTTGGAGTCTAAAAACTGGATTTTGGGAATACACCATTGTATTTCTTGCACAACAAAAGTTATTGGATCTGCAGATGCTGACCAATTATAATTACAGGTAAACATACTGGATTACTTGTTAAATTAAGGAATCAACTAATTTAAATAAAATTATAAATAATAATTAAAAATAAGACAGTAAACAAATACTTGATGATTTATTTTCTTTTTTTGCAAATAATATATATATATATATAATATTTTTCTGAGCTACTGTGTTTGTGAGGAGTAGTTACAATCAGATCACAAATAATACACTGCATCAGAGTTAAATATGTTTTTTCGAAGGAGCTTGGATTCAGCCCCTCAAATATAGGTGTGGAAATGACATTCAAAATATACACCCAAGGGTTATGAGTGGTACCTGTACTTATGAGGATTAGAAAACAATAACACAGAGGTTTTGGAGTTGGAACCAAGACGGTTAAGTTTATCGCTCCTTTCAATCTTGATAAAGGCAGCACATACCAGATCCATTACTTTTGTTCTTGCCTTTCACAATAAGACATTTAAACTGCTTTGTTGTAAAGTGTTTATCAGAGGGAACTCTGTAAAGACGGTACCCCGCAAGTTTGAACAAAGGACGACATTTGTGTTTATTCATGTTCATAATGCAAGGTACGCCAGTGTAAACAATGTCGCTTTTATTTTCCATCATCAGCAATAACAAATAAGCACTACTGCTGCTTTGTATCGTACCTGTTGTGAAAGATACTTATGAAAAACAAACACCATCATGTGTTAATTAATATCACCTGTGTGTCAGGATGGCTGCCAGTGCAGCACTAATACATCGATATGTACCCAAAATAGGTGATTTTACTGTGATTTTTATCACAGTAATAAATGGATCAAAAATCATGATGCCAATATGTAAAAAAAGTCTGAATTCCTGCTTTGTCAGGTCTGTCCGCAAGACAGCAAGCAACCAACTTTCAAAATGCTCGTTTTTTAAATGGGATTTGGAAAAATTCCAGCTATGCTGTATAGGAGAATCTCAACTTCTGACAGAGATCTGATCTTTACTGAGTGCACTTTTTTAGGTGAATGAGTGTTACTACTGTTGCAAATTTCACGTCACTACTGGTTGTTTTTATGCAACATACTTGTCGGCAAGTATTTCATCATTTTCTCTTTACACTCCCAGTATGCAAAGACTCTCATATTGGTTGAACACAAATCACGTGAGGATCGATTGGATATGGGAAAAATAAGTTGAAATAGGACAGAAAAACAATGTTTCTACAACATAATTAAGGATCTGCAGCACCACAAACATCCTGAAAATCCACTAGACATTACCAGTATTGTTTTAAAGTGTGTAAAGGCATGTTTGATTCAAGTTATGTGGTGGTAAAAAACTTTGGTGAGCTGTATTTGTTCTTTCTGTGAGACTTCCTTTTTATAATATCAGTTAATTTGGAACATAATTAAGGCTTTGTCCATCTCTTGGCTTTCATTGGCAGAGCAAATTAAACGCTGGTTTATGAAGTGTAGTTAACACCAGAGAGATTTTTTGTAGAGGTGGAAATTACATGGTACATTACATTTAACTACTTTGTTTTCAGCAGGGTCTTCATGTAGTTCCACAAAGGTGGAGCCCTTCCAAGTTAATACTTGTTCAATCACTTAAATCTCATATTGAAATCAGCACTATCCATAAAATTTTATGGTAAGTTTGAGCCGGAGAGGAAAGGAGTGTGTGTGAGAGACAGTGATGGACAAGCAGGTAGATCTGCTGACAAAAAGTCAGACATGCCTTCAAATCTACTACGGTGGGATTCAAATACACAAACAGTTATTTTCCATTTCTAGGTCTCCCAGTAACCATAGCCCATGCTGGACTGGTGCCTTTCCTTGTCTCCTTTCTTGTTGGCTTCTTTGTCCAAGTAAGTAAATATCTCAGAGGACTCTTATTTTTCTGGCTTGGTCTGTGGAAATTTAAGATAGAAGATACTGATACTAATCCATCTGAAACAATCTTAATGCCTTTATAACAACAACACAAATAGGATTATTCATATTTTCCTTTGAGGTGGGATCTAGGGGAGGGGTACCTGGTTGAGATACATGCATTGCAGTTGCCATCATAGTCTTTAAACATAACAGGTGCAGTATCACTAAGTTATTTAAGAAAAATCAGATTTCAAGAAATTTTACCTTCACTTAGCTCAATCTCAGGCCTTTAAATATGGCCTACTACAATTGTATAGATTTTAGTGTCACTGTCACAAAGTTAGGATGAATTTCCCAGACAGCGTCTACTCAGTTCACTGTATGGAGGTCTGGTCAGTCTAAATAACACATCATTTATGAAAACTATATTCTTTTTTTTTTCTACTTTCCTCTTCATGTGCACGTTAACTATCGATTAATATTTTGAATTTTAGTTAGTGAGGGAAAGGTCCACCAATCAAATCTGGGCAGGACTTACATGAGACTTGAATGTATGAATGAATGTGAATGTATAATTGCGGAGATGTATTTCCTATCAGATGGCCTACATCTATCCTTTGTCTTGCAGGCCTTGTTAATCTACTTGTTTGTGGAACTCCTTCAGAAATGTCAGGTGGTGCAGCTAGAATCTCTGAAGGTGAGCAGCTGAACAAACTCTGCATTTTATTTCTCAGGCTCCATTGAAAACACTGAAAGCAAGACTTTAAAGCAACATCACTGACACAAGTAGAAGCTATGTGAAAACGTTCAGGAACATGAATGACAATGTAAGACAAAGATGCAGTACATTTATAGAACAGGAAAGTATTACATATAAGTAAGTACATTTTTGTTAATCAGACCAGATATTGAAATATAAATTTGTTAACTTCATAACAGGAAAAGCAAACAATATTTTGCTCACTGTGGCTGAGATACATCAAGTCTCCCACTAAGCCATGAGTGAGTAAACTGAACAAACCAGGACTGACAACCAGCTGGACAAAACCAGCTCTCCTAAACAGCCATTGTTAATATTATCAGTTAGACATGCCCCCTGCTACCATCACACTACAATATGTCTGCTGTGAAAAGGCTCTATTTCAGTTCAGTGTAATTGACCATAAATGTAAGTGACAGCTGAAATTGTTGCGATTTCGTTCCATTAAAGAGGACATATTATGCTAATTGTCAGGTTAATACTTGTGTTTTGAGTTGCCACAAGAACATGTGCTTTATTATGAAAAAAACTTATTTTTTTCTCATTCTGTCTGAATACACCTTTATTTATATATATAGCATGCTGCTCTGATTGGTTGTCTTAGGGTCCTCTGCATGCAACTCTGAACTGCCATTGAAGCAAGGGAATGACTATAACATCACTGTAGCAGCACATTATACCAACCTAGAGTATAGTCGAGGAGTCACAAACTTGCAGAAGTTCTGACAGCTTATTTAAAGGCACAGTACATGAATTTGGGCTGTGTGTATTTCTCATAAATTTAGTGTTGGGATATGTTCACAGTATTTAGCATCTATACCATTGATTAAAAATGTCTCATGAGCATTAGTAATACATTTTGACAGACATTCTTTCATTCATAACTTGAATTAATCTGTTGATGTTAATCTCAGACAGGTGTTGCAGAGTGCATTGTGATGGATCAGGTGGGCATGGAGGATCCAGTCCCCACAGAGGAAGAGGATGAGGATGATGGTGAAAATGCACAAGCAGGTAAGAAAACCGTTTGTTAAGCATTTCTTCAAAGTAAAATCTTCCTGTATATTTTACTTATCTCCCAAGTTTTAAGTTTAAGTAATAACTATTAATTTTCAAACTGTTGATCTGCGTTGTAAGAACTTAATTGATTCAGGGATAATTACAAGAAATTGGAATGATAAATATATGATTAAGAAGACTGCAGTGCGTAAGTCATCACCATTCTACATTTCTGATTATTTAGAAATGAGCTCAGTCTTTTTAGTCTACTTCTCCAGACACCAGTGATGACTCTGACTTTTTGTCACTCCACATTTATAGTCCACCCAAAATGCAAGTAACTACGGATGGCTGTGGATTATTTGGTAGCTAAATAGCTAACAACGGTATGGACAATCACACACCTCCTCGCAGGAATGTGTCTGATATGTCCTTATTATATTTAGAATCATTCAGCTTTAAAAAAAAACACACAGTATGTATGTAGATGAAAGGGTGTCTGTTATATTAATTCCAAGCAGTTTCACAACTTTAAGGTGGATCAAGTTACAGTCCAAATGCAACACAAAGTATTGAATTGCATCACATTGCACCACAACCTGCTGCAGCGGGACACTGCTGATTTAGTTTTTATCGATCTGTTAACTAGATGTTTCGGATCACTGATTGCATAGTGAGATATTAATCGAATAGGTCTCTGTTGGCAAAATACATGCACCACCTGAAGCCCAATTTGTAAAGTCGAATGTATAAGCATCATTTTGAAACATTAACTTGGAGGGAATGCTAAGGGTGATGGCAAATCTCCAAACAAAGTTTTCCCCTCTGTTTTATGTGTTTATTATAATATTTTAGCAAGAGGCCTCTTTGTTCTTTATGTTATATTTTGCAAACCCAATACTTATTTCATGTTTACTTGACTTCAGGGCAATGCATTTCCACAGCAAAGTACAAATGTCATTCTCAACACTGCAATGATCTTGATTCTAATCTGTTATTAAGCCTGGATCAATGTGTTTGTGTGAGTGTTTGACTCCTTCTGTCTCTATGTGTGTCTGCATCTTATCTCTCCTAATACTGGACCAGTCATGCTTAGTTTTGAACATTTACGACCGTATGCTGCATGACCTCTCATGGTTGTGGTGATTCATAATTTTCATTAAACCTGTTTTATTGATTGTTTTATATCATTGACTTCTCAGGACCGACCCCTCACTCCACCAACAGTTAGAAACGCAACAACTGCCTTATATAATTAGCAAAGGCATTTCCTGTTGTTGGCTAAGCTAAAAACAAACCTCTCTTCTGTTGTAGGACTTACGCTCAGCGGCCACTTTATTAGGCACACCTGTTCAATTGCTATCAGAGTGCTTACGCTGTTGTGGTTGTCATGACATCTTGAGTGTTTGACATCCTGGCGGTGTTCTATTCGCTCGTCCCCCTGGCAAGAGCGTGGACAACTACTGGTCCTCGGAGGCTCCCGCTGTGATCACCACTACAGAGTTAAAGAAATAAAACAATCCCTTATTCTGACGTAGCGCAGCTACTGAATGAATGTAGCAGAATGCAGCTCCGCGTTTAGCTCCATGTTTGATTGGGTAAATATGCTCACAGCTGATCACCGTAATCGACCTGAAATGTATCACGATCACTAATCGTGATCATGTAATTTCCCAGCCCTACATCCTCGTAATATTTTTGGCCCAGCCTTTATTAGCAAGTGACCTTTAATATAACACTTTAAAATTGTAAAATGCCACTATGTAACTTCAAGGGTTTATGTGTATGTTTTTGTGGTAATACAATTCAATAATCATCAACCCTCAAAGGCTCTGTGGTGTTAAGTTGTTTTTATTCAACAAAAGCCTTTGGATGGATAAATTAAATCCTAGTGTTGTCATTGTATCCATGGAGCATTACACTTTATTGTGTGAAGACTGAATTCGGGTTCGATTTCTCTTCTTTCCAGTGGCTCATTGTCTCCAGTCACATTACACAGTCACCAGAGGCACACATTTATCATATGAGTGTAAGTATGTGGGCCTGCAGCACTTTAGCAAATGCTTGCCCTTGGTTTGGGTGAGCAACCAGCATGACAAACCATCTTTTATATACTGAATAACAAAAGATGTTTTCCCTGGATGCAAAAAGAAAATAGCCAGCTAATATTTTGATATTCAATTGTCAAGGTTTAATCTCCCCTGCACACCTGTCTGTTTTATCATCTCCATTACAAGCGTCATGTGGCCAAACACTAACAGATGTATTTACACTTTCAGACCCTCAGGGATAGACAGTATACAGAAAACCTTTCAACCATGATTATTGGTGGATTAGGGATGAAGCTTATTTCAAGCTCATCCTGTTATTTGCTAATGAAGCGTCAAATCGTCTCATTCTCACTTCTGAATGGATACACATAATTGGGTATTTTTCACAGGTTAATGTGTTAAAAGAAACACACATTGCACATTCGACAGTCAGTGACATTTAAAGCTTGACCTTGTTAAAGTGCAGTACTTTTAAATGTAAATGAATGTCTGTTAAGCCCTTACCAAAAACATGAACACAATGCTGAATAAGCCTATTGCCACAGGGAAAGCTCTCAGTATTTCTCATAGTGGAGTTGTTGTCTGTGGTGAACATCCCGCTCCGATGCACTGGATACAGCTTATTTGTTTGTTTTTTTTTGTTTTTTTAAACTTTTTATTTTTAAGTGTTTTTACATGAACAGGAGTAAATAAACACAATACAGAACGAACATATGAGGTCATGGGATGAAAGTGAATCAAGGCAAGTTTAGCATCTTCACAATGTAATGTCACAAAGTAAAGTTAATTATCTGTCTCATTGGCTAAATAAATACACCATTTTTTCCACCGTTTTTCCCCCAATTCTTTTTGGAGTCGTAGGGAGTGGGTCATCTGTTCTAGGAGATGCAGGTGTTTAACAATATTGACAAAAAGGCCAACAGTAGGACCGTTTTTTAAGAGCCAGCATTTTGTAATGGCCTTTTTGCTTGCAGCCAGCAAAATCTTTAAGAGGTAAATATCGTCTTTATTCAGTCCGTCAGGAATATGACCAAAATAAAGAGATGTAATGGTTGAGCTGTAACTAAAACCCAGTATATTTGTTATTATTGTTCCTACGTCCTTCCAGAAGGTCTGAATAGAGGGACAGGTCCAGAAAACATGGGCATGATCCGCCATCACTTCTCCACATTCCCTCCAGCAAGTTGACTGAGAACCAGTTTGTTTGGATTTCTGTTTAGGAGTTATAAAAAAACGAATCAGGTTCTTCCAACAGAAGTCTCTCCAGATTAGAGAATTGGTGGTAGATGACTGTGTCTTCCAGGCATTCAGCCACATGTCCGCAGATATTTCCATGTCCAGTTCCTTTTCCCATCGCTGCTTTATGTAGTCTGTGCTATCCTTCTTCAGTGATATTATACCATGGTATAGTTTGCTTATGAGATGTTTATCACTTTGGGAGTTATATGCATTAATAAATACTTGAATAACCATTGGTGGCTCTATTGGGTTAGGGCCTTTCACCTTTTTC
>CAFUXE010000426.1:15269-59299 GCA_903364295.1 Serranus cabrilla | reverse complement strand
ATATCTTAGATCATAAAAATCTTTGAACTGTAAAGTTAATATATTCCACAAGCAGGCCTGACATTTGAGATTAATTATGAATGGCAGTCAGAAGAGGACAAACCGAATGAAAGAAGCTTCAGTGCAAACCCCTCAGGGTTCTCATTGGCACTGTTTTACTGTTGATGTGGGACAACATACTGTCTGGAGCGGGACAATAAGATTTTACATACAAAACAAATGACTTAATTTAGATTAAATTGCTCAACGATATTTGAGGTAGTTGCCGTTAGCAATGCCTCAACCAGATATACTAAACTACTAAACTATTAAAATACCTGTTATACATTTATGCATGAGTAAAAAATAATCAACAAGCCAAAATTTGACAATACAAGTTTTATTATAAAAAGTACACTTAGGAATGCAGGATGAGATCTGAATATTTCTTCCACCACTAGTTTTACATTCATTATAGATTGAAATGTGTGTCCACCAGTATAAACAAGCCGTCATTATCTAATCAAATGAGACAAAACACCTCCTAAAAGCTATGTGTGCATGCTGAGCAGTTGTTAGTGTAGAGGACGGGCACTGGCACAGATGGTAATGGTGGTATGTTTGAGTGTATGTGTGCCATTGCCCTTCTCATATATTAGAGACTACTGCATTGCCATTAATTTAACATGCTTGTTTTGACTATCATGTTTAATAATTTACACTCTGCCAGGACCACTCAGATCAAAGTTATTGCTCTATAAACAAGCAGTATAATTATGATTGGCTGAATGGTTCTCATCTGGAATCATCCTGTCTGTCCATGCAGCATGCACGGGATGTTAAACCAAGAAGAACTGAAAGCTGAAGCATTGTTCAAGTTTACCTCAGTCAGCAGTTTAAGGAAGCTTTAATATTCTTTAAAGAACAGCATATAATGCATTTAAAAGTTTAAGCAGAATATCGAAGTAATATATTACATGGAGCAAAGTCAGGCAAGGAGAGACTATAATTTAACCATGGTTGTGGACTGATAAACCTTTGGTTAGCTTTTTCTGCAGTCTTTATGGCTACGTGCTGGCTATAGCTGTGGCCTGTTTCTGAGGCTTTATGTTTTCAGGTTGTCTGTACATGTATGTCGTAACTCTTCTGAAAGCAATATTTCAGGAACACCTGGCACAAACAAGTACTTGGTGGTCAAAGGGCAGATGCCAAGGTCATTGTGACCTTAATTTGACCCATTATCGTTAATGTCATATAAGGAATACCTTGATGGGATTTCTTCAAATTTAGCTTTTGGCTGGTGGTCGATTGAACTGACAATCAACAATGGCTTGAATCAATTGGCAATGCCTATCTAGCTGTTGGTGGCTTGGGACGGGATGATCATGACCAACAAGACCAACTAAAACATGTTTCATTAATTTTCTTTAATTTGTTGAACTGCAGTGTGATTGAAAGCATTCAACAGCAAATTCTAGTTGTTCTACTTTTCTCCTCCACTCTGTCTCATGATTTATTTCTTATAAAAACAAGGTGAGGTGGTTCGCCTGGAAGATATTGTCGTCAGATGTAGAGAATTTGCAGCAGTTTGGGGTTCAGTGAATTCACAGCCTTGTCTCTCTGTGTCTTTCAGATACAGGTTTACTACAGCCGGATGCAGCTCTGCACAACCAAGCAGAGAGCCTGCAGCCCAACCTTCATCTGCTTGGGTATGTCTTCCTCTCCCGGCCCATGAGCCACGCCTTCAACTGCATCCTCCTCTTCCAGTTGTAAGTTACCATGGTGATGACAGAGCTCATCATTTTTACAATATCTTTACATTGCAACATTTACCAGTCGTACAATTAATAACACTCAGTGTAGGAGAGAGTATGTGGGTGGATGTGTTTTTCTCATCACGTTAAGTCCATTCGTGCTGCATGTTAAGTTCAACCACCATCATTATGCTGTGAGCTGTTTCACAAAGGAGCAGCTTCCGTTAAAGATGTGAATTTATAAACACAGTTGATCACAACACTATGTTTAAACCTTTTCACCCACCATGTTCAGTACATCTCCACTTCACCACCAAATATTTAAAAGTGTTGTGTTATCATGTTAGTTTTAGTCCTGAGAGTGGCACATGGGGACCTTTTTAGAGGCTTGAGGAATGATGTATGGTTCCATATTTGCACTATGGAGGGTCAGGCATCCGTAGAAGAATTGAAGAAATGATATGTTTGGATGATGATGATAAAAATGCACCAATCATTTCAAAATCAGTTGGATTTTTTTTGCTAGAAAATTCCATGCTGTGATTTGGTTTTGAAAAATGTTGGATTTTTTTATGTATCTGCAAGAATTGACGAGATGACGAGCACTTCTGTTCTGGAAACTGCTGAGAAACCCCCTTATAGTCAGTGTAGTATAGTGATTTAGCCTAACTTTGGAATGTTTTTAGCCCCCTTCCCTTGAAGATGATGTACCACCAAGACATAGTTGGTACTAATTCATATTAGTTTCATATGATACCAATTCCCTCTTTGGAGTTAAACATTGATGAAATGTGTTTAAATTGAAAGTAATCTGAGCACTCTCATCAGATTTGTTTCCAGCTGCAGAAATACATAGTTAGCATGGCGGCGCCTTGAGAGTGAATATTGGATTTGCATTCACCAAGTGGCCAGACAAATAAATCCAAATGAATGCTAATGCTGCTCTGTGTCTGCTGGATGTGCAAATAAGCAACCGTTGGTTAACACATTTGTCATATCAGCTTATTGTTATTGTTGCGTTTAAAAATCAATTACTGCAGGTTTTGATTATTGATGTTTGAAATTTGATTAACTCTGTTATCCCATAGGGAAATAAGTTTGCAGTGGACACAAGGTTTAACATACACAACAAAAACATAGACAGTGATAAAGAAAATGCAATCAGCTTGGCAGTCAAAGACTTTGACTGCAAATTGCAGACACCCACAGTACTCAATACTCCAGTACATAGCCCTGCTGTGCTTATATAGAGTTTGTGTTACGCTCTGACTCTGTGTGTGAGGGTAGGTTGCCGTTTGGCAGATTGGGAAAAAAACCCAAAAATCTATTTTGTAAGGAAAAACTCAAAAGAAAAAAATGATGACAAGCCTAGTCAAAGTTGAAAGTGAAAACCCATTTATTATGGTCGACCAAAGGAAAAACTGCAGTAACTATTTACAAAAACAAAACAAATCAACAAAACTGAATACTAAATATTGCCTACATGTGAGGACCAGCACAGCACAGCAGTCTCCTCCAGCCTCTCCCCAGGTGAGCCAAATTCCACCTTTATATAGCCGAAGCCCCTCCCTGTGGAACATACCATTCCTGGACATTAAAACACAACATATTCAATCTTCAAACCAATTGGCAATTAAAGTAACAGGCTGAAATGGTCAGGGGAGGAATTATTCTTCACCAATAATCTCACCCATCAGCCCTGAAACAACAAAGAACAACAAACATTTTATCTCAAACTGGTTCAGTCCAATTGACTGTGCATTACATCCCGGCATATAAAAGGGCAGCTGCCACTGTGCTCTGGTCCTTTCATCAGCCAGGAAGTACTTCAGAAGGTAAGGAAATAACAGGTTAACTATTTGATGTATTTTAACTGATTCCATGTATTGAATAGGTTATTGGATTTGTCAAAGAATAGTTTGAAAGTTTGCTAATTTGTATGTAAAACTAGTGTGTGCACCCACCAGGCTACAATAAGCAAACCAAACATGGCTACTCTTGACTGAGTTAACATGGTGGATGGTGGGCGGTGAAGTTACCAGCAGGGTAATCTGCCACAGTTTGGTTGTAAGTAAACCGTGACTGTCCCTACCATTCGTCTACCTTTTTAAAATTTTCCTTAAATATGTTTTATGGTATAGTTTTATAGTTACTTATTTATGAGAAAACACAATCAGTACAAACAATGGAAATGGGCTTCCATGTTGAAAAACATGCCACACATTGCTAAAACACGGACTCCTGACCTCCTTCACATTGTCTCAATTACAACCCACATCCTAGTATGTTTACTATATGAATGTCGGAGAGAAACCTGCCAAGTCATTTCAGTTTCAGTGTTCTGGAACCAGCACAACTGATCTCAACAGAGCCACAGACTTGTATAAAAACTGTCCTTGAGGACTTAATATCTTTGGCTTCTGCTGCACAGTCTTGAGATATTGAGAGCCACAAACCTGAGCCAAATACTGATAAAATATGATCATTGCTGCAGCATCTGCAGCCCAGCAACTTTTTAAGATGCAACCTGTTTTCAGTCACTGTTATTTGTCCTTAATTTCAATTTGAAAGCTAGTAAAAGAAACTGCATTCAAATTCCAAACCCTCTGTGGCTGATGTTCTTATTGTGTTTTAATTTATTTTCATATTTAAATACTCACATATTATTTCAGAATACTCTAGTACTGACTTTCGTAGCTGACTTTATGTATCATAGCTGAGGGTTACGAATTTTGCCCTCACTTGTGAAGATGAAATAATAACATGGAGTGGATGGTAACCTCATCACAATTCCATAATTTTAAACTTCAATACAATACCAGTACAAAAATGTATACTCAATACGTCTTTCAATACCACAGCAAAGGGGGAAAAAGTTTAAAGTACACAAAATAAGAATATATATTATGTTTTAACTGCTGCTACAGTTAAAGTCACTGAACACATACAAACATATATTAGATTTTTCTTCCCCAGTTTTTCATCTGTGCAGTCTTGGGAATCTAATTGTAGATCTTTTGTAGATTGTTTTATTTTTTTTATCAGCTTTGGTACTTTGAAACTCTGAGATTATATCCTTTTTTAAGACAAGGTATGAAAAAAAGTATCAAAGTATCGATACAAACTCAATCATGTGAACCAAGTCAACAGACTCTTTGTTATCTCCCACATTGTCCCGCATTACAAATACACTCCTTCCATTCTTGCCTTTTACAATAAAAGCCTTCGACATAGCGTATACACTACATTACGGATTACCAGAGGGAACCTAAATAATTAACAACATTTCCAAACTCAACAAACAACCTGATCTTGCAAAATTAATTGAAATGACCACGACTTCTTAACACTGAATTCTGTGCTGGTGGCGCCTAATGTGTGACCACAGAATTCGGCGTTAAGAAGTCATGGCCACTTCACTTAATTTTGTGAAACAGCAGGGATTTCTAAAAATTAAAATAAAAAAATAACACAAATCATTATACATACACGTACGGTTTGCGGTTGTAAAATAGGCTGCAGTTTCAGTAAATTTAGGCTACGAAACCAGTGCAGTCACTGCCGACAATTCACAGTGTTTATAAATACAAACATGCTGTAATTTAAAGAAACACACCACATATTCCTAGCTATAAAAGCAAATGGAGGTTTGATTTTCCTCATAGAGAACTGTGTCCTGTTTCATTTTCTTATCAAGTTCTTGAGTTGCTCCAACCTGATGGTCTGTGTGTGTCAATAAGAAGAAATAATGGTCTGGAAAAGTAATATTTTAAGTTGATGTTCAATTTTTAAGCATCTGCAGTAAAGCCTCACCCAAAAACATGTCTCAAATTGGATTAGGACCAACTGTGGCTACTGGGACAGCCAGTGGATGGGCTTTCACTCGCCCACTTGTCCACTACACTTGTCCCTTAGTATAGAACAGCTTTGCCTTGTAGTGTTGTTGTGCTTGCAGCATTGACAGAACTGCGTGTCGATGTGTGTATGTCAATGTGTGTATTTGCCGCTGTGTGTGTCCTGTTTGGCACAGAGGAAGGGGACAGGGCTTTTAGCATTGCTGGTGGAAGGTCTTGTTATCAGTGTGCGAGCAGCTCTGTAACACCTGGCCGATCGATAGTTCCCTCATTGTGTTCAAGGAGGCTTAGTGGTCGATCAATGCCGAGGCTCGACCGCACACACACACACACACACACACACACCACAAAACATGACCTGCATCTTTTACCCTTGCCACCCCTTGGTCTTCATGTACTGCCCTACATGGTGAAGCTGTTGTAACGCACATAATGACACACTCTCAACTGCATGCAGAACAAAGAGACATGCAAATATACACACAGACAATTCAATGAATGCACAGAACTCAAAGTGACCATGCATTTGAAATTATTTAAAATCAGATACCCAAATAATTTTTTGCTGACAATATATGTAATAATTTGTAAGATGTGTAAATACTTTAATGTAAAATATATATGTTTTTTGTAGAGTTTAACATTTTAAATTTAGAGGATGAAACCATAAAACTATTCTTTATTTTGCCTCACTGAGCCAGCAATATACACACGTACACAGCAGATGGGTGACAAAGGGAAACCCCTCTCTGACCTCTTTCTATTTAGAGAGCAGAGCCTTTTTCACCAAATCTAACTTTGTAATAATCTGCCTTAAATTGTCAATTTCTTGATCTAATTGTCTGTCTGTGAACTTGGAGAATCTGTACTAAGGAGGACTGAAGTTATTCTGGAGGGATGAACAGCAATCATTGTGAAGAATTTGTAAAAGAATACATAATGATAATATAATATATATAAACATAATCTCTCTGACTTGTCTGCCAATCACCGTTTTTTAACTTTGTGGCAGCTTGGACAAGTATGTTTGGCTGTTAGCTAACAGCATCCTTAACATCTTAGTCTTCTCACAGAGTTGAGAAAATTCCATAATAGAGAGCTGAAGTGAACATACTAAAGACAGATGATTTTTAATTATTTAATGACTATTCAATAATTCAAAAAATCCATCTCTAATTTATAACAATGTGGTACGATCTTCTTTAGTTGTGTCTTTAAACTGCTTCACCCATTTCCAATGTTTTCAGATGATTGAATGGCTGTTATCAGCCAACTCAATGGCCGCTCACTGAAAACAAAGCAGTGCTGCTCAGTTAAGACCTCAGAAATGTAAAGTGGACATGTAAAAAGTGATGCATGAACACTATATTATGCTACTTCAAATAACATCGACCGACATGGGACATGACCCTGGTCTCCTGGGTGAAACATGTTAACATAGCTGCCCGTTCAATGGCCTGGCCTGATAGTGGCCTACCAGCAGGTGAAGCAGGCCCCTACTCACCTATTCTTATGGGATGATAACCACTGCTCACACCTATTTAATTGCCTGATTGCCTTAAATTTAAACTTTTTTTTATCAAGCTCTCTATCATGATTGTTGCACTTTATTTATGTCAGTTATTGCTGCTCTGCATGTTTGTACCTGTTGTTTGCATGGCCACTAGTGTAGTGAATGTATTGTATATATATTACTGTACTTATGTTTTGCTGCTTCTTGTCACTCTGCATGGCCTCAGCACTCTCTCAGAAATGTGTTTTTTGTTGTCTTGTCATGTCATGTTGTCTTCTGTTATTACAATTAACCATCACTTCAGTCACATAACATCACAGGACTACAGCTGAAAAGTTGCCAGTTAGCTAACACACAAAATGCTGATTAATGTGCGTTGTCCTTACAAATAAATGAATGAATTGTAATTACCCTGACCATAAACCTAAGTGTAATTTTTCACCCTTCTGCATGTATTGTATGGATGGATCATTCTGAATTCATTCCAAAGAATGAAGCTGTTAGGTTCTGTTGCAAATGGCTTTTGTTGATTGGGTGTTAATTTGCCGCTCATTTCTGGGGACAAGATTAGATATATACAAGAGAGTAGGAGAGGGAGTGAGTTTCTATCCAAATTAGCAGAAAACATGCCGTGAAACCCTTGCTTTTGAATATTTGTGGTTAACACCTAGAATTTGAAATCTCTTACAGCCTTGTTAACATCATATATTCTGTGTCCTTTGCCTTAGTAAGTTATTCTTCTTCCAAAACACAGTTTCAACTGCTGTAGGTGAGAGAAGTAAACTGCATGAAACTTCCTAAATGTGTTGGTATTTCCTTTTAAGATTTGAAAAAGAGGACTTTTGAACGAGTGGGTGTTAGCTCTCCAGAATAACACTTAGCTGTCTGGAAAAACTGCTAATGGATTTGCACTCTCAACAACCAACTGTTGAGAGATTACAGAGGCTTAACGTTATAAGGAAGGGAACAGATGTTGAGCTACAAAAACCTTGTCTTGTCATTCACTTTGGATGAAGCCTCCAGTAAAAACAGTCATTTGTAGTGTTGTGAAACATGCAGCTCCTTTATGAAGACACAAGATATTGCAAACTGATTTCTGGCTTGATATGAGCTTGGGATGCTCAAAGTACATACGAAATATATACAACCAAAACATTTTCTTTAAGTAGCCCCCAAAGGCAACTTTTGTTCTGAAATTTGAAATAGAGAAGTTGTGGAGGATCAAGGCACTGCGCTACGAACAAGAAATTATTTTAAAAACAAGTCTCTTAGCTGTTCGTAGCCTCAGGTGGTCGGATGAGGCAACATCCTAATGTTTGATTTACTGGGGGAGTGCTCATTCAACTTCTGGCTTTATTGTAAGGGAGAAGCAACCATTAGATAATGACCAGTCAGTGCTAAACACCTAACAAATTCCCTTTTCTCCCCCTTTTTCTTTCTTTTTCTTCTCTTATTCTTCTCGTATGTCCTTTCCCAGTATTTCTATTGGAATCAGTTATGTATTGGCTGGCAGTGAGGCTTTTGCTGCTCTACTTAATGTCAGGTAAGTTTCCACACACTCTCACACACAAATAGTCTATAGAAAAAGTAAAAAATGTGAAACTACAGTTAGATATGTCTTGTTATTATTATTATTATTATCTTGATTTAGTAGGTTATTTGCTGATAACCCTCTACCTGAAATGCTCCACACTATCTAATTTCACTTTAAGCCCTCCTCCCTAAAAAGTCTGATCTGCTCCCCCATCTGCACTTGCGGCATCTCTGTCTCTTCACTGCATCTGGGGAATGAATCTAACAGCCTTGTAGCAGCACTTTCTAACTATATATAGTGCACTTGTGATGTCACATCCTTACAGAAGTCCCGACAGCTTATTTAGGCAGAATTTATAGAGCCCTCAACATATCAAAAAAGACATGGAAATCTAATGGTCTTTGGCCTAGAGCACATTACCAATCAGACCATTTTGCCTTCTTGAAAATATCCCATGATATTAACATTAAAATGTTACATACTGTGTCGCCCACAAGCACAATATTGAAGGACCATATTTGTATTTTTTTATTTGTTTTAGGTTTTTCATCGTTCTTTAGCTTCCTAGTAGTGTTCCTTATGCATTCTAAATGCATGGTGTAATGTCAAAATGCTTCAAAGTCCTTCAAAACCATGTGACCTGTCAAAGGTTTCTGAATGATTGTCTTGCTACATATATATCTTTATGTGGTGTATATTACCAACACCTGTTGGTACACTCCCAGTACTGGCTTGGAAGTTAAGTAATGTAGTGCTGTTGACAGCATGTTAGCTCAGATCCAGCCAGACTCTATCGAGAAAAACAGTAATTGTACTTTGCAGAACACAACCAGTGCAACACCACTTAGTCTGGTTAGTTTTTGTTATTGTGTGACTTTTGGCTTTGAACTTATGTGTAGCAGTATAATTCTATGTTGTGACTTCCAAACTTAGCACGGCTAATGTTGACAAACCTAGTGCTAGGCCACTTGTAACCTTTGTCACTGCTTTTTGTTAGGGCTGAGTGGGCATATCCTTTTCAGAAACCCAGAAAAAAAACCCAGACGGTGTCAGCATTTAAAAAATAAGAGCCCAGTTGCTCCTAAGAACACTGATAAATATTCATAGACACAAATGGGCAGATGAAGGCTTTTGAGTTCCACATGATGAAGGCTTTTATCAGGCCACTCTTTTTCTTAATTCATTGTTGTTTTACTTACCTTGAGTTTGCTTGCTCATTGAATGTGAGCAGTGGGTTTCAAACTATTTAGGCATTACAACTAGTCCTGACCACATGGTGACTGTAATTCGTAGCACCCACAGCAATAACGTCCAACGCATAGAACACATGCAATATTCTGAGAGGAGCCGGGGGCTAAGATGGGCTTTTTAGTAACATATGAGTCATTTTCATTCTGACTTTGCTTTTACTCCCACATACTGTATAAACTCTTTTTAGGGTGAGCAACTCTTATGTCTGTGTGACTCAGTGAGTCATTCAAACTGTTCAATTGTAAGGAAACTCTTTTAACAAATAACTTACAAAACACTTCACCAAGCAGTAGAAAAGCATCACCGAGCATGTTGCCAGTTTTCAGATTGTCATATCAGAGGTGATTAATAACAAAAACCCTCTCCCACATCAGTCTGACCTTCCACCATTTACACTTTCATTTCTCAGAAACCCAAAGTTTAAAGTGAATTGTCAGTTCAAGGAAGTGCTGCCTCAGGCTACACAATCTCACAATAAAATCTTTTCATTGAAATTGAATTTTTGAAAAACTGATGCAACCCTGAGAGATGATAGCTGCCCACTAGAGTGGGAGGCTCTGAGAGCATTGCATGAACTTACAGCATTGCTTTTAATTAAAGCAAACAGCTACATACCCACACAGCAGACAAGTTTCCTGAGGCAAAAATATTCAATTATCAGATGATGAGGACTTGTTTATTTATTTCTGACCCTAAACTGTGCTAAAAAAAAATGCTACATGAATAATTAGCTGGAGCCTTCTCATTTGTTTCTGACTTCACACTGTGGCCTGGCTTAATTGGCCGACATGACTTAGCATTTCTAAATGCATTCATGTGCTTCTAAGCTCTTTTAGATCAGTTTTGTACTTCCAGTTGTCTGGTCCAAACTTTTAGGCATCATTTGTGTACACATTTCTACTACACTGTGGGGTAGCTGCCCATTGGTCAAATAGGTAAACTATATTCTAGCGTCATTTATTAGTGGCTTTAATGATATTGTAACCTGTAAAACATTGATTTAAGACCACTAGACCGTGTTGCACCAGAGTAGCTGACTCAGGATGAAAAAACTAAATGACTGGCTGCTAAATGTTACATTAAATGCATGGTCTTATATAAATATGTTTTACTTAATAGTTTCAATTATGTGAACAGCAAAAACTAAATTCCATTCACCTCTCTTATTTTTGGGTGGAGGGGGAAAAACAAGTTTCATGGGATGATTTATCATCTGAAGTAATAATTCAAAGCAGTCATATTGTGACCAAATATTTGCCTTGATGGCATATAAAGTTTGTTACTTCACCCCACTGCGGTGCTGTGTGTTTCCACACCTGGATATACATGACTATATCTGGCCAACAGGGGGCGCTGCACTCTAACTGATGAGTATACAGACATGAATGGGGTGAAGTCTGCCATCTCTGATTGCCTTGTTAGTCTTGCTCTGTAGATGTTAAGATCATATTAGCATTAAAGAGCAAATCACTTATCAGTATTGTATGTATGAAGGTATTTTTTAAAAGTCAAATGTTTTTAAACATTAGATCAAATGTTCCAGAACACATTTTATGTTCTTAATAGCAGATGAAATTCAAAGAACCCACCATAAGTTTTAAAACTACTGTCATCATATACATGCAGTTGAGAAATATTAATTCAACAATTTCATCTGACATGTTATAGAGAATAAAGATAGACTCAAAAAGACACAGTGAAGACTAGTTATGTTTTATAACCAACAACTAAAACTAACTAAAAATGATGATGTATGATTTCACATGCCAAGTAATCCTACTGTTGCCATTTATAGACATCCAAACCCATTGGTTGAGCAAATTGTTAAAAAGAAATGGGTCCTCATTGTATTTTAGTGGATTAATTTATTACATTCAGTGAGCTGAACTACATCCAAAAATATGATTAACTTTTGTTCTTCACTAACAAGAGTCGTGACAATAGTTATTCTTTACAAATAAAATCCTGGAACGAAGCCTTTTCAAAAGCTCTGGTTCGAAATTTAAGAGGTCTCTTGGTCTTGGTGTTAACAGGAATTAGATGAAGGGTTGATATCAGTTTGGTATTATTCTGTCTCCTCGGTGGCTTAGCAGCGTGCTTAGCTTCCCACAGGGGCTGAAGAAGGGAGGAGAAGGTTAGCCTCTGCTAAAACAGGAGAAATGCTACTTCCAGTAACTCCAAGGAAACACAATTTCTTTTTTGAGTCTTCTTTGCTGGTTTGCTCACATTGAGCACTGGTGAGTCCACATTCATTTGGGTCAGCAAAGACAAGTCCTCACAATGTGACATGGGTGTGGAGCCTCTGGAGGTGAGCCTAGAGTGCAGTAACAAGTAATTAATGTATCACTATTGCTGTTGGATAATTGGTATGTAATAATTTCTACAAAGAGTAATTATTAATGAGTAATTGATCAAATTTTTCAAGTAACTCTCCCAATGCTGCTGACATGTATCTTCTTTATTATAGAGACAGTGCAAGATGCAACGTGTTTGCCTTACAAATGTAATTCTGTGCACTCATTGTAACCTGTAGCCTTTATATTTTAATAACCATTCTAATATTTGCAAGTTTTCTCTTTCGTTCAGCAGTTCAATCACACACACACACACACACACACACACACAGTGCGCACAGTGCGCACTGAGAAATACTCTTTTAACCATCGTCATTCGAAACCCAGTGGGATGTTTTTCTCCATGAGACAATGAATGTTATTTCTTCCCTTCATTCTTTCCTCATGCCACATGTTTTTTAAGGCCTAATGAAGAGATTATTATTGAACTATGGTATTTAATAACTCCAACCAAATTATACTACATATTTTACACATTCTAGAAACTTTAGGAAGTGAAATGTGAGCATCTATACATAGTATAGTAATATTTGTTTTCTGTGAAATATGCATGTGATCTGTTGCATGTCGCCTCTGAAAGAATTGAAATCCAGTACAGCCAAGAACTGGAAATGATAAAGCAGAACGGGAACATGCCACACAAACAATAGTTGAAATTTAAACACTATCCAACCCTATCCGTGAGATAGATTTTCCAGAAAATGCTCATAATGTTCAGGTTTTCCTGACAAATGACTTGTTGTTGTATTATGAATTTCAGCTGTCATGACCCATCTCATAGCAATAGAAAGAATCATAAGGCTGATCCCATAGACTGTCAGTAATTTATAGAATAAGGGCACTATATGGAATAAAAGCTGAAACACCACTGTGCAAACCTGTTCAGTTGTTCAAACTGAATAGTGCGTATCATACTGGTGTCGCTGACTAACTCCTACAGCACTCTCAAGTCAGTGAAGCAAGAATCGATGCAGCACCGTTAGCTGTCTCTTCAAGTGATCGTTGCCCCCCCAACCCCCTCCACACACCTCCACTTTCCCTCTCCCAAGCCTATAATTACCTTTATCAGTTAACAGGACTAATTTATTTTGTCATGCCCCAGTAAATACTTAACGCAAATAATATTATTCAAACTCTGCGGGTCGGTTGGACCGCTTCATTGGCACGCCTGGGTGCTTCATTATCGGCCTGCTCAGCGCCAGGGGAGATGGCGCGATGCGTTGTGGGAGTGGGAATGCAGGGTTACTGGAGTGAAAAAACCTTGGGCAGCCTCCTTTGGATAAACCACCTTATTCCCCCTCCCCAGGGGGAGCAATCAATAGGTTACTGCAGATCTCTGCACAAAACCTCTCCTCTCAGTCCCACTGCTGGAGGATAGTGGGTGTCTCAGAAACAAACCCCACAAGTGCTACAAGCTTTAAAGCATTACTAAGATTCAATTTGAACACAAAGGCCAAATTATTGTCTCTCGATAGTCCTTCAACAGTTTTCGGTGTTAAAAAGTTCTCATTTTCTATATAGCTTTAAATATCAGAGAATTAAAATGCTATCTTATCCATTAAGTATCAGTTAAATCTCGTGTGTTTAATTAAAATGAATACAAGCTCACCCTTGTTTGTACAGTGATGAACTCGAATCCTATAATCTTACTCTTGATAATTACTACAGGCATAATGAGTTGACAGTTGACCACAACTTTGATGAATATTTTTGTTTTTTTCACTACTTATCTTGAGTATTTCATCCATCCATCCATTCCTTTGCACTTATCCGTGGCCAGATTGTACGATCAGAATGCTAAACAAGGAATCCCAGGCATCCATTTCCCCAGCAGTATTTTCCAGCTCTTGCTGCGGAACCTTGGGACACTCTCTTAGGGCTCCTCAGCTCTCATCTCTCTGAAAATCAGAATCAGTGACAAGGGGCAATAACAAAAGAGGCAAACACACTAAAAATATGCTTCACTTTGTCAATATTTTGTTGTTATTTCAATGTACATACAAATACCCATTTGTGATAATTATTACTCTCGATATACAGTTTTAACCTAATTAGAAGGATGTTTCTTCTGGAACGTGATAATGCAATGGCAATTCTATTAAACACTGTCCACTGACCCTTTGATAATTCCTGCCCTTTGACTTCAGACTGGAAGAAGCAGAGCCGACTTGATGCATGTGTGCAGATGCCCCAGGGCACCTTACTGAGCAGGGGGCTCCCAATTGGGCGTCTAGATAGTAACTAGCTGCATAGTCAGCTTTCCAGCAGATCACCAGGAGGGGGACCCAGCATTGCCGCTGGGACAGTTGACAAATTACAAAAAAAATCACTATGTTCTGAGCAGACACTAAATTAAATAATTGAGTTAGCTATATATAGCTGTATTTCGGAAACAAACAAACTTTTAATTCAATTTTAGGCTAGTCACTGCCATAGAAATTCTGTGACAATTTAAGTATATAATCGATCCTTTATGAAAGGAAACTAGATTTTGACGCACCACAATCCCTTGCGGCAGCAGAATTTAAAGTGGCGCAGATTCCTACCATTCCAATAGAGTACTTAAGGGCCTGACAAGAAAGCCCTGACCCCACTATGACGATAGCTAGCTACGCCCCTGCAGACTGGCCAGTGTTAGTGTAGCATCAGCCAGCTCCGACCAGCAAAAACAGGTCTGCTGTTTGCCGAACTGAGCTGAGGTGCATGGAATGAGATTGTTTCCATAAGGAGCAATGTCACGATCACCAGCTGCTGTGGTGGTTAACTTTTACTCTGTGATCTTTAGATTCTGTCTTTATCTTAACTGCAGAATCAGTTTGACGTCCTGGACGTATCCTTCAAATGCCTATTAGATCATTCCATCTGCTTTTCTCGAGAATCCCTTTTTATATTTTGCAAAAAATAACATATTTTTTTAGGGAGTGCAGTATGTGATAGCTTTCACAGCTTGACAGTAAATGGGTGGGGGTTAGCAAAAGGTCAATTAAGTACAACACTGTTAAGCACACAACACAAAGTTTTTGCTTATAAAGTCTCTTAATGAGAACAAAATGTAATGACAATAATAATTGACATAACAAGCCAAAAAATGCATTCTTTGCCAATCAAGCTAAAATTTGCCAGTGTATCTTTACACACCAGTTAAGACTTAATAGATTCAAAAACAAAAAATATTTTTATCTTCATTTAGAAAGGGCATACAAAGAGAATGCACACAACAAATTGTGGCTTTGTCTGCTTGGCCAGATGCTTCAATAACAATTTGTCTTTATAATGGAAAAGGAAAAACAGTCAGAAATATACTTTTACTTTTTTATTGTTGCATCTGCAAAACCAATAGAATATCAAGACGGGCAGAGTTTACTGTTGCTCTCCTGCTGAAAACAACAGACATCTGGTTTGTTATGCACCACATTCAATACCACCACAATGTGAAAACAGTAGAGCATAAATAAGAGAAGGAGCAGGTTTAGAGCTGTTTCCAGAAATGTTATATCTACCTGGCTGTGCTCTCATTTATAACACATTCATTTTATATACACTCACACTTATCATGCATTTGTTATCATAGTATAAAAGTAAAAACACATGCACATCCACACATGTACAGGCTGCAGACTGGTAATGTGCAGTGTAATAAGGGACTCTTTTATTTTCTCCCATATTTTACATGGAGCCTGGATGCTCTGAATAACCACAGTGCACTCTGGACTTTGCACTCTGAGCCTTGACTCTGAAAGTTAGGTTGCTTGGAATTCTATTAGAACAGGTTAGAAAAAGAAATTGCCAAGAATATAAAAATATAAAAACATGGCCCAAAACCGAGTGTTTTACTCAGTGATAAGTAAACAGATCCTCTACATAAATACAAGCAGCTACACCAAGATGTAAAACTGCTTGATAATGGCCTTTTAAGCTTAGTGAAGTAGAAGTGTTAAGTGGCATCCATTGAAAGTACCTCAAAAATGTTCTAAAGTGCAGCACTTGAATAAATGTACTGGTGTGTGTTTTAATCTCTGTAGATGGATGGTAGATTACACAAGTGTTGCTTTAGTCGAGAACATAAGGTCAGATAACTCCTCATCTGGGAGAACGCATGTACATTTTTTGCCAATGTTCAAACAGCCATTTCGATGAGATTTCAAGCCTTACAGCTAACAAACCAGGTGTTGTTTTTGTTAATGAGAAGAGCAGACAGGTTTTTGTTTTGGGAGGTGGTTAAAGGGCAATCAAAATCATTAAATTTGAGTTGATGATTATTGTCATACAAAAATAGATGCAATTAACAATTTAATTGTTTTTTCTGGGTATTTTTTGCTACATGCTGTTGGTTTAGTGTTTGGCTTTGTAACTACGCCTAAAACCCTGTTATTGACTCAATGGCTGCTCATCTTTATTAAATGATCACTGGCGATGGAGTGTTAATTAATCTTTAAATAGTTTACTGAAACAATGTTTCACCTCTTGCCCTGCTGCACATATATTTATGTTCAACTTTGTGTCTTTGAAAGGCTTGTATAACATGAAACTAGAGGAGCTAAGGATGGTACAAGCCACAAAGCCATATTTAAAGGGATCTCTTGACTTCTGACCTCAAGATAGCTGAATGAAAAAGGGCTCTATGGATGTCACAAGTTGTATGACCTTTTTCGGGGGAAAAAAAACGACATGCTATAGTATGACTTTTTTCTAATTTTGGACATCTCCTAATATCTTGTTTTTCTGTCTATTCTGAATATATTATGCTCTAATATGTATCAACAGACTTTAATTGGGCCATTTGCATGCATTTTGGGGCAAAAGCAGTGTAGTTTTTCTTACGCTGTGCAAATTGTTCATCTTTACCTATTCTATTTACCTGTTTCTGCATACTGGGGTCCCTAAACAGTTTTGGAATTACAGAAATTGGAAATTATTACAAAGGCTGAGATTCAATGAGCCCAATTCTATTCATGTTTAATGGCAAGTACACAGTAGCCATTTCATTGTGATCACTTGAACTAGTGTTTTAAATGACCTGTTGTGAGAAGTAATTGTCATCAAATCGCCTGCAAAGGCAATTGCAGCTGCTGCTACACCTGTATGTACGGTGTTGTATCATGACAGTTAATTGTGAACATGATTAAACAAACATTCAAATGTGTAACTACTTTCATGTTTTCTCCACAGCCACATCTATGTGATCCCAGCATTCACCTGGACTTTAACTCTTGCTATCCTATTAGCCCACACAGTCATCCAGCCAATCACATCCCTGCTTACCCTCCTGAAAGGAATCCTGCTCATTGTCACGGTAACCCTTATTCTATCTTATTTTATTTTATTTTTAAGATTACCTTTGCACCGTCATCCCTAAAAGTGAATGACTACAACATGGAGAGAAATTCCCTGTAGTTGGGCATGTCACCGCTGCACCACTGTTGCTTATTTACCCACAAGGTTCATTATGGTGCATTCTGCAGTGCTATTTATGAATCAACAGTTGTTGGGTCATGATCCTTTTACCAAATGTGTGAAATTCCTATCCTCAATTGACCACATAACAGTCATAGCAAACAGAGATTGATGACATTTTTAATTCTGAATTCTGAAAAGCTTTCTGCTTTAAAAGTTGGACTAAAATTAAGCATTATTTTGATGCTGCAGTGTTTTATATCTAATTAAACATTCTATTGCTTTGTTTGGAGATTTGAATTAACATATAAAATAATAAAAAGTTATTAAATATTTCGGTATGCTCATCCTCTCAACTGTTTATGCCAAAGAGTGCTTTAACCAAATACAATAAAATAAAATAATACAAGATGATTATTTTCAAACAGGGTTTTAGGTTGGCTCTTCTGACAAATGTTATGTCTTATAATGGAAATCCTTTACATCAGGTCAAGTTCTGCAATTTCTGCTGTTAAATTATTGTGGCCATTCTATACATTTTCACCTTTTTCTATGAAATAAAAAAGTATTTGTTCTCAACCTTTTAGTTACTCGTGGTCCTAACTTAAAACAGTAGTCTCTATAGTCTTAAATAATTGGGCTGCAGTTGCAGGTCCAGATGAATAGAATCTTAAACCAATCCTAAATGATACACCTTTTACACTTAAACCATGTGTGGTTGATTACTGGGCTGACCTTCACCAAAGGCCTTAAATGGTCATATGTTACTAAGATTTTTAGGATTTTCATTCAATTATCATTTCAGTGTAAACTACCTGATTTATGTCCCTGACAAGTAAAAACAAAGATCTGTGTGAAAGTAGTATCTAACTTTGGCAGAACGGCTTGGTGTCTCAGAGGCTTAGCAGTTGAGATAACCATAGACCTCTCTGTCCTCATGAAATATTACTTTCCCTAAAGAATTTAAAGTCAAATCAGAAAATATATAGTAAATAGTACCCTCCGTCTTGGAAATGTTTCCACAGTCTTTCTAACCTTCACGCTTCACACTTTATAAGCTTTTCTGCTTTATCTTTATTGGCTCCCTAAAAGTGTGTATCCTTTGGCCATTTTTAATGGATGTCACATCGCTGTCACTGCCGTGTTTTCGTGCGAGGTCATGCTGGCAAAATGGATGGAAGTGGCATTGTGTGCTGGTCACCTCATACAGAAGCTGTAGTGCTCATTGAGCTCCCACTGTGTGTGTGGTGGGTTTGGGGTTTTCCAGGTCAATGCTTGCTAACATCAGGGAGTGACAGCAGCTCAGCAGGAGCTCTTGAAGGAAGTCTTTAGTCTTGGGCCAGAGTACATTTAACAGCATCACATTCCACAAGATTGCACTACCCCAAAGAATTGTACAGCGAGCTGCTACATCTGCTGTTAGGTGTTGGATGACACTTTGACTGACACGCTCTTTCTGACTATTATATATAGATACATTAAATGTATGTAAAGTCAACAAACTGTGCAAAGACTCACATAACAATGTGTCAGTCATGAGAGACTTGATTCTGAGTTAATTCATATTTTATTGATATGTGCACAAAATTATGAGAAATGTGAATGACTGGGCTCACATCCACACAAAATCCACTGCAGGAGCTATATCCACCATTAAGAATTAAGGGGTGGCTGTTAACATGACGTTCAAACAGTTACCCAGGAAGTTAAATGCACTATAGCATTATTTTTTTTACCCTTTGAGACGCTTTCTATCAACTCTGTCTGGATTTCTGTGTAACTTTCCTTCCACAAAGACTTGCAAGTTAGGCTCATTGCTGACTCTAAACTGCTGGCACATGAAGGTGTGAATTTGAGTGAAATGTGTGTCTGTCTCTGTGCTCTATAATTGACTTGCAACCTTCCATGGTGTAACCCATGTTTCACCCAATGTCAGCCAAGAGAGGCTCCAGGTCCCCACAACCTTTGCAAAAGACAAGCAGGTCTAAATAGTGAATGGATGGAAGCATTTATAACTATGATCTCAATTGGATGACATTAAAATGTGGTCACTTCACAGTATGATTGCCCACTGGGTGCTCACAGTTGCCTGTGGGTGGCAAGCTCCTGAGCACCCATGTAATTGGAGCCTACGTTTTGAACTAACAGGCCCAGCACTGCCTGTGATTCTGTCATGTAAGTTATTATGGTAGAAAATTAGCATTTAAAGATTTAGGAAACTCTAGGGACCTTTAGGTCAGTCATGAATGTAGCATAATGTAGGTTTTGTATGTGCTGTATTTAAGATCTAATGCCTTTTACTTTAGTGAAAAGAAAGAAATCCTCAGTGCCTGTTTATGATAAAATACATGAAGACTTCTAAAAACTCTGAGAACTGTAAAGCACCTAAATGTGTTATATACTCTGAGAACTGCAGCTACTGAATACACCCCATCTTCCTAAAACATTTCGTAAGATCTGACAAAAAAAGTCCCATTCACATGCTTATGCAGCTTTTCTTTGCATTAGCATGTCTTATATCTCTTATATAGCCCGCCGTTATCAAATCTGCCGCACAATAGTCTAATTTTTCCACAATGACATTACATTTTCATAAGCTCCTGAAAGTATTTTTAAACTATTCATAATTTAAAGTTATTTTTCATGGTGTTGCTGTTGCCTCAGCAAAGTGTCTGTCGCCCTGTCAGTCAGTAGAGTCTCCGCCCACCTCTCCTCCTCCTCCGAGACCTGCGTGCGCATTCACACACTGAATTTACCAAGCGGCGTCCTGACATCAACAATAAGGGAGTAAAGTCAGAGCTTTCCATTAGCGCCAACCGTTTACTCACCTGCAGCCGGCTACTGCAGTAGGCTATAATATTTTAATTTTAATATATTTATATTTATTATTTTTCGTTTTTAATAAAAATAGTTTTGATTAACAAGTTGCGATCTTTTTTTTTATTCTTCAAAACAATGCAAGCACGATAGAGAAACGTGCCGCTTCGTCTATATCAGTCCCGTCCCCACGTGATCTCTACATGGGCGTGCGCACCGAACAAAACGCGTGCAACCTGTACATGCCGGTAAGACGCAGCTCTGCAGGTAAAGTAGGAAGTAGTGAAGTGATGGCGAGTGATGCATAAATCGCGAGACACAACGAATCGATAATGAAATTGGTTGCCAACGCTTTTAATATATATATATATTTTTTATCGATTCGTTGTTGCAGCCTTACTTGTAAGCTCGGCTGCCTGCTCTCATGTCGGGTTTCTGTGTCTTCGGCACACAGGTCCTTGCTCCCACCTGTAGACAAAACCAGTTTAGTTTGAGGTTCATTATATGCTCCCTAATTGTGATCTTCCATCGTTGTGACTGCTGTTAATGCAAGCTTCAGCAAGTGTTAGAAGTAGATGTTTATGTTGGCCACTGTTGGTAAAGATACTTATATAGTGTTGTGGGCGGAGTTATGATAAGGAAGCTTATCGATCCATGATTTCAGACACGCCCAAAAATCCCAAACACAGAAATGGGGGTAAACTGTTCAGTGGTCTAATGGTCCTTTATAGTTTCCAGTCATTGTATATGTTTTCGGCTACTATGTTGTAACTTACCCGGACATTAATAAGTAGATCAATTATTTATAAAACAATATCAGTCATTCATTTGAAGGCATATGGTGAAGTGTAGCTTTTGCTAAGTCTGTCATTCTAAAATATCGTATACATGCAGTATAATGTATATTTAGGTCAGTGCCTTGTCCAAAAATGCCATAGTGAGAGATGAACGACTAGATGTTGTAGGAAAACAGCTACCTATAAGGCAACATCAGATCAATGGCTTCATCCCTCTGGGGCTCGAGGCAGCCAGTGGAACCTTTATGACTCTCTAAAGGATCCTCTGTCCTTGAGGAACAATGGAGAAATTGGGCAAATTGATTTTAGATTGCATTGATAGCACACACACTCTCAAAACACTAGAAATGATTTAATGCACAAAGTGAAGCACACACTCACTCAGTTGTCTAGCTCAACTGAGACTGTGACACAAAGGTTCAATTCTGTTGTCGTTTTGAAGAGGTTGTTGTTTTATCTGCTACCTGTAGATGGAGACATTTACACAGAAACACCCTAATTTGTATCCACATGCACACATTCTCTCCCTCTCTCTCACACACACACAGACTAACTATATGAGAGAAATGTGTCCTGGAGCTAAGTCCCAAACAGGGGGAGGTGTTAAGATTTAGAGGTTCAGTTCTGGAGCAGGGCACTGAGAGCCATTCCCTGTACTCTGCATCAATAAGAGAGAGAGCCGGGCAGGCAAGGCCGACTGCACCAGAATAAAACACACTATCGTCAAGCACCAGCCATTTATGGCCCAGCAAATGTGATTTTTCTCTTTATGGCTGAAATATTAATGTTTCTATCTTGGTATACTTAGAAAGAAAACAGCAGTTTCCAGGCCCTGAGCTGCCAAGATAGAGGGTGCAGACAGAGAGAGAGACAGGGGGATTTAATAAGTGATGTCAAGGCAAATAAAAGGGTGGGTAAAGTATGACCTTCAGTCAGCCGCAACTGTAAAGCATCAAAGCCAATGTAACAGACACAAAATGTTTTTTAAGATTATTTGAATCCCATTTTTTACCAGAAAAGCGTACATTTATGTAACCTAGTGTTTATGAAAAAGGAACATGCTGGAATAAAGGTTGATTTGGTGGCTCTTTTTGTACAGTAAGAGGACATTGCTTCTTGACGCTTGTTTGCTGAGGTAGCTTCTTCACCCACAAGCTGTCACTGTGTCAGCTGCCAGAACTGGAAGCTCACCCCCAGCTCTATGTTGGAAAGGGCCACTTCAGTAACAAATGTGGGCTTTGGCTTTTGCTATTCATCAAAGAAATTCTTGTAAAAAAGACGGCCTCATCTTCTGCCCATGTTCTCTATTTAAAAATGTAAATATGTATTGTTGAAGTGATGCCATGCCCAATACCTAGCCTGGCTCAATTCGATTCAGCTTCAGTACTAGGTCTGGCACTGCTGTGTATAACAGTGCTCGATTTTCCCTTAAGTTTGTCCTGGGCGTGGTCCTGGGTTTGTCCTCCTATCAGCGGACAGGGGGCGTGGCTGAGAACAGTGACGTACCTGGTCGGGCGACAGTTTCTGTTGTAGTCAGGAAGCAGCTGAGAGACCATGAATGCTAACGAAGCTATTTGATCTGTTGTGGCAACATTGCCGAATATCGATAGATTAAAGCCGGAGCAGGAACGGCTCTACTTAGTGTTGTTGGTGGTCAGGATGTTGTAGCACTTCTTCCCACGGGATTCAGGAAAGGTTTAATTTTCCAGCTGGCTCCATTAGTGGTGACGGAGTTAGCCAAGGCTACGAATGGCGAAGCTAAGCCAATTCTTGTTCTTGTGTCCCATGTGACATAACAAACTTTTACTGAAATGAGTCAGTATACTAAGCATTAAAAATCTTACTGATGCTAAGGTTGTCAGTACCAATACTTTCCTTTTTTTCAGTATCACATGTTTAAAATTATAGGATCTCTATATTTGATGGTATTGGTACCAAAAAAACAAAACAATTACAACTAGACCTGCAAGCAGGTATCAACGGGGTCCAGGCCTCCCATGCAAGTCGGACCCCACGACTCACGGAAGCAATGCTAGTCAAGCCCACAGGACAGTTGGAAGGGAATTCTTGTTAATCAGAGTAATTGTTGTCTATATATGCACCACTTCCAGTGTTTACTGCAGCCTACAGGAAGTTATTGCTCTGTAACTTGGGCATTGTTTGGACTATCAAAATTATTTTTACACCATTTAGTCTGGGAATAGAACAGATTCTATATACTGAATTTCATGCACCACTTCCTGTTTTGACTGTTACGCACAGGAAGTTGTTCCTCTATAACTTGCGCAATTTTGGGATTATAACAAATCTTTGAGCAATTTTTTTACCTGTGGGTTCTAAAGATTCTATGTTCAAAATTTCATGCAGATCGGACAAAGCGACTACTATAGATAGGTGCACAACAATGGTTGTGGGTGCTTTCATATGCTTTCATGTATTTTTTTCATTTTCTCTAGAGGCTTTACAAAGTTTCAAGGACAGTGGTGTTATGTCCTCCTTCACTGATTCACTGACAAGTAGACAAGCCAGAAAAACTATTTAAAAGTAGTCCACTCTGCTGCCACTGTCTGTCACATGATGGTTTGTAGCAGTCCCTCAAGAGTCTCCCAGCTCAAGAAGGGGATGGGGGACAAAATTCTGACAAAAGAAGAAAAACCTCTCAGTAGAACAGGAAATAAAGTGGGTATTGCTCAGAGAAGGAGGGTGTGTGAACCATTTGGCATGAGGATGGGAATTCAGAAGTGCTTTCTATACACACTGATGCTGTCTTATTATGGTCAGTAAATATCTAAAATGTGCTTGGCTGTCTGCTTGTTAAACAACAATGTCTGATTTTCTTCTCCACATGTTTAACACAGCCAATGAGATGTGGGTGTGGTGTTGGGCTCAGTGACAGAAAGTAATGGTTAATGTAAGAAAGTACTTCTACATTGTAGTAATTATTAAAAACAACAGGCTCACTTTTTCTATGACTGCACACCAGAGAATATTCATTTAAACGTGTGACTTTATTAGTATTCCATTTGTTAAAGTACAACAGAGGCCGAAATTGAGTACTTTGTTTTATTTATTTCCTTTTCCACATTAAAATGTTTGGAAATGGCCTGAAAGCATTTGCCAGGATTTCCGAACATGCTCAAAACAAAATCAACGCTGACGTCTCTTTGATTGCCTCCTTTCACAGGAATATAATCCTAAATAAAGCAGTCCATAATTTATTCCAATCTTCAAACACTGGCCTCGGGGATATGTTTTCTCCCCGCAAAAAACACTAAGAGCCAAAGTTAGATTGGTGCATCTCGCCCCTTTTAAGTCAACTTTATGAAAAGTGAATGTGAAACCTTGGCAGTAAACAACTTATGAAGCTGACTGATGTTTGGAGCAGGATTTAAATAAGAGTTTGTTGAAGGTCTATGGAGAGGCAGAGCTGGAGACATGTAAGCAGCCCCCTGGGCGGGTTTGTTGATTAGGATTGATTCTGGTGAAACAAATGCCAATTTAAGCAACCTGATGGGCTCAGACAGACAGACAAATAGACACATCAGCAGTTTGTTATCTTTCAGGACACATAGTGGAACTCACTCCACCCTTTGCATGTCTGTAACAGTGATGGAGTGTGGTGTGTGTGATCTGTAGAGTTTGTGCATCTGTTTTAATGATCAATGTCAGTTTGGGAATGCCTGTGTGTGTCAGATGGAACCCATGGCGTTAAATCAGTGTCAAAATCCACAGACACAAAAACTGTGCACACTTACATGATTCTAGTTTGCAGAAAGGCTATCCTTGTGAGATAAAATTTCTACAATGGGAATGAATAAATGGTGTCTCTGCTTGCTTTGATTGGTCACTTTGGATACTGACTAGACTGCGTAGATGTACCGCTTGCACTTAACAAAATAGGAAATGGGTATTGTTAAAGATCTTAGCACTGACCTTAACTAACCTATGCATTTTGTCTAGGTCTACATTGTTGATGTAGCTATTCCTCACTTTACTTGTTTTTTTCCCAAAAAAAACTCTTGGGTGGGTGTGACTATGGGAGACATCAGCCAGTGTCTATTCCTTCATACCCCCAGAGTCTCAAAATTAAACCTGATGGAGAAGTTTGAAATTGCACTTGTCACATCTTCATGCTCATGGGACTGTATATGTGCACGCAGAGTAGAAATGTTCCCTTGTAAGGATGCTTTTCTGCTATCAGACGAACAGACACGAACATACTGTTCTGGGAGCCCTTTTGTATGTGCGCAGCTTTTGAGACTAATCAAATAATCAAACGCCATTGAACCAACCACAGCCTTAGTGTGTACACAGACGTCTGCACACAGAACTGAGGATATATATATATATATATATTATTTTTCTTTTCATCCAAATCAATGTGCTGCCCTGACACCTGACTGATTGCTTCACACAAAAACCTGCAACTAAATAGAATAACAGTGACGCCCAAATGAAGTTGATACACCTTGATAAGAGCTCTATTCAGTCATTGTGAAATAGGCCTGAATGATGCCTTGGTTGTTACATCAACTTCACATAGAAATATGCATGGATTTTCAACACACACATATACACAAACGCCCATACACACACTTTTTAAATGAATCTCATGCACCGAGCTGTGGAATTGTGTTGGAAGGTAGATTATTCACGGAGAATCGACTACAATTTCACGGCTTTCTGGAAATAATTAGCGTGACATTTATTCAGGCTTTATAATTGGTTAAGACTCCAGACCCTCACCTCTAATAAAGTTGTCATTGAACCTTTAATGCTGTTGGCTCCCATGACAGCAGGGGTATATTGCAGCCTGGTGCAGGGCGGTCAAATCATTTCAAAGAGGATAATGCAGCCAGGTTTATGGTGCGTGTGTTTGTGTGTGGTGAGTAGTTAAGTAAGCTGTGGTCCATTCTTCTCTCAAGCCCTAATGAAACCTGCCCATCGTGAGATGATTAGACAATTTTAGACAAGATTTTTAAGGAAGTCTCTCTGATGTTTCAGTCCATCTAAAAAGCATTAACTTGCACACAGGATTTTCACTTAGAAGCCATTACAACCAATCATCCTGTCCTCTATCTCAGCACTCCTTCTCACTTTTCCTCTTCCCCCCTTTAGTTCAGTTTTGTGTCATTGACTTGTCCTCACTATTTCCTCGACCCTCTTCAAATCTCTTCTCTCCTCACACATCTTCCTTCTAGCTCGCTATTATATGGCTCTTTCATTTATCTCTTCTCATGTCTTGTCCTTCCTTTGATTGTGATGGGTTCTCCTGTTGTCTTCATCTCTTAAATTTTCATATCTCTGTCCACTTGAAAATATATAGCAAGTACAGATACCTTTTTTGAATGTTTTCATATGATTGACTAGGTTATCAGTATGGACGAGGATGAGTATGGGCCTCTTCCACCTGCTGGCAGGTTGAGAAGGTTGTTATCAACCCATTCAATGGCCCCTTCCTGAAAACAAAGCGGTCACATTTAGTAATTTTCTTACATTTACGAAGCAAAACCACTTCTCTAAGGTCAGGGCAAAAACCTTCCTGGTAAGGTTTTTTATAAAAGATGGCACAAAAAGTTAAATAAATGCATGTCAATGCTAGAAATGAAAGAGTTATGAGGACAAAGTGAGCAGCAGAAGTGACATAGTTCTGTTGGCGACAGTAAATGTCTGTGCATCATGGATGTTACTTCAAATTCCATTTTTGACTTTTGTGGGCATGGGACATGAACCCTGGTGTAGGGGTGTAAATGCTGTATTAATTAATTTATCATTAATCAATTAAATTAAGATTGATGGATTTTAATTTAATTACTCGTAAGGGGTGCCACCAACAGGAACAGGATTTCACGTTAAACTCTGGTGGACAGTATAACTACCGTTGAAGTGAAAAGCAAATTAATATCTTTGATATTAATTAATTATTTCATTATTAAATCAAACCTCATATACAAAAGATTGTTAGCTCTACAGACAGGAATTTATTTCACTAAATATAAGAATAAGTACAGTTTATTGTTTCATGAAAACTTGTCACCAAAGTAAATTGATCATTGCAGGTTTGGCATTAAAGGATGGCATCTTGTCTAACTACCACTACTAGAAAAGAATTAAGAGGGAGAGCAAAGGAAGGCAAGAAGGAAGTTAAGAGACAAGAAAGTGAAACTCAGTATACACAGCCTTTTTGAGGCCACAAAACTGCCTATTGATGACAATGGGCAATAAATCATACATTTTGTTAGACATATGATCAGGCAGTTACATAAGATTCTAAAATGATTTGCCATGCTATCATGTGACTATAATGAAGCAAACAATTATTTAAACATCCAAAAGAGAATTACTTCGTCTGTTCTGAACAAACACTTACTGCATGCGTGTCTGAATGGCCTAATCAGCTCCGATGTTTCCCCTGTGGCCCAATAAGGCCACCCTACGGCCAATCAATTCAGTGATTGATTAATTAACTAGGGGTATAATACATATATTCTTGCATTCCTCTGATTCCATTTGTGTAATATCGACCAGCTTAAATCCTTCGTAACATTTCTGTGTA
This sequence comes from Serranus cabrilla, assembly GCA_903364295.1. NCBI lineage: Eukaryota > Metazoa > Chordata > Actinopteri > Perciformes > Serranidae > Serranus > Serranus cabrilla. The sequence continues at coordinate 31,496 of CAFUXE010000426.1, read as the reverse complement.
CATTTCATATGCCGGCTGAACACCCTCCTTTGTTTTTAGTTTTTTTATATTCAAAAATGCTTTGCACCTATGGCAATGTTTGGTTGATATTGCTGTTGTGTGTTTCTATACAGGGTTTAATTACCTGTCTACATTACCTTTATGTTTATCTACTTTAATCTTGATCTCAACCAAACCGAATGCCTACTGCCTGTGTTGATACAACTTATGTGTGTGTGTGTGTTTGTGTGTGTCTCAGGTGGCTGTGACATTTGCAGTGGGGTCAGAGGTCGGCCTTCAGAGCAGCAGCGACTTCAGTCAGATGGGGAAACCTTTCCTAATGGGCACGGTGGCTCTGGGTGAGAACCAACTTTGAACAGTCTTGCTCGATTCCTTCTGTCTGTCTTCATCTTTTCACCTTTCTGGCCCTCTTATTTTTTTTCTTTTTTCTTTTACCATCCTTTCTTTTCCTTTTTTTTGGCCAATAATAACAGAGGCTCATGATGGACTTAGCCACCTGCAGTCAGACTTGCCAACTGGATTTGAAAAACTACTTTGAAACAAGTTAGCAGTAAAGTTGCCAAAAAAACTTGCTGCTTCATCAAAGGCACAGTAGCTCATTTGTTGTGAGGGAAAAAAAACTGTTGCAAAAATAGAAAGAATGCTAAAGATTCTTTTCAAGAACATAATTTCCACAATATTATCATTCATTAGAAGTGAAGATGGTAATGATTTCACTCTAACTGGCTGTTAGCGCTGGTGTTTGTGAATTGGATATGTGCATATTATGCCATTCAAATATGTGCAAATAAAACCGGAGCACTGAGACACAATATGCTTGGCAGTGCAGAATGGGGTGCAATTCACTTCTTATAGGTGCTTTGACAAAACACAGTTTGTGTTTGCTTTATTTGCACATGTTTAGTAGTGATGTGCCACTGAAGCTTCATAAACATTTTTTTTCTGAGCCTACTAGATAGGAAAAACAGAGAGCAAAGAAAGTGGTTCATGAAGCTTCATTGGCACATCACTAATGTTTAGCAGCGGATAAAGCCTGGCGACCCTTCTGTGAATGTGCCCCAGAGTCTCTTAAGGCAGAGTTTTACAATAACATCAACAATGATTTGGGGCATGATGATTAATGGGACCTGGGTCCTCTTGTATTAATGATGCTTACACACAGAAAGATTGCTTTGGGTAAGTCAACTTGACGTGAGAATGTGTGGGCTGGGGTGCGAACTCTGAAACAGGCATGAGAACATCATCAGTTGCGCTGTAAACTCTTGCCCGGCAGAAACTACGTCTTTTATGCTCTCTGAAATGTATTTCATAACATATTGCAAATTACCTAACTTAAGGCCTGTCCCATAGAGCGAGTTTACCGAATAAGCCAGGCTTATTTCAACTAGTGTGACTTATTTTCAGTGCATTTGAGTCCACAAATCAAACTCACCTCTATAGCAACTTATACTTAAACTTTTACATGGAAACTAACCTAGTCTGGGGCAGGGTAACTGTTGCTGACTGTTGTAAAATTGATCATAAAGAAAAATGATGATTTTAATACTGACTTTCTGTCATGTTGCCATAATGTTTGACTTTATTAACAACTATCAAGTCAAAAAAAGTGCGTTCTATAGACATCAGCTGAAATAAAGAATGAATCAGTTAATCGGTTAAAACATTGCAAAACAACTACATACATGTTTAATCATATGATGTGAGTTTTTTTGGCTTATACCACATAGAATAATTCTCAAACTAAATTTCCTCAATAGGATCATCATAGCTACATAAGGAGTTAAGGAGTTATGACCTGAGTTTAAGTATCAAAATCAATATATCTCGATACTTTATTTTCCTGATAGAAAAAATAAATTGATCAATGTGTTGATTAATACATTTAACACAATGATTAATAAAAACAAAGAAATCATTTTTTTGTAAATTAAATGTTTTCCACTTTGCAACTTTACGACGCACAAGTCACATAATTTGTATATTTTGTTTAATGTTGAAGCTGCCTGTTAGGGGGACAGGCATATAATTAAATGGTGTAAAAAATAAAAATAATGTATCTAAACAGACATTGCCTTAATAATATCTAAGTGGCAGTTGTAGTTAGTAGTTGTCAGTTAAAAAGTTTAACTGTACGGGGTTCACACAAATAATTTAACGAAAATTGTAATATGAAGGTCATTTAGAAAACAATAATCCATTATGTAATACATTTGGTTTATTTTCCAGTCATACTAGCACACCTCTGATAGAATATATATAATTTATTACCAGAAATGTGTTTTGTTATCATGCTGTCACTATAGTAATGACAATGTGGAAAAAATGTGTGGAACAGTAGGACAAGTCAGCAGCTGGATATATCATATGAATGAAGTTGACAGTGACATTTTTTATGTCTGCATGCAGTTAATAAAAAAACAAACAAACATGACAGAGTCCTCGAGATCAACCTGCTGTTCTGTTTTTGTCCCAACAGGAGGGATCGTAAACGTGATGCCTCTGCTCTTCTCACAAATCTCACACAACAAAACACAGGTAAATCTAGTCCTCTACTCTGTCCTGAGCTGACTACTGATATGTGAACTTAATGAACAGAATTCAGAGATGGGTTATGAAACAATAAATTGTTATCTTCTGTATTAGTAGACTGAGAGACAGACTGTAAAGGGGGGAGCAGGGAAAGACTGAAAGGCTCTATCTCTTAACACCACATGGACTGGCTGAGCAGCTCAATGACCAACTGTGGATGTACTGGGCAGATCCAGTTGTTAATTTATAGTATCTTATTAACCCGTGATATTCTAAAATATGGTACATTTTGATATGATTTAAAAATATTAAGTGTGGACACACTGATGGTGCCTTCATTTCAGGGCTTTGTATTAAATGTACGCCGCATTAATACCACACTCATTCAGCACTGCTTGCTTCCATTGGCTTTGTCTCACCATTCCTGCTGGCAGACTAACCCTTCCTGCTGGTTGAGTCAGTCCTGTACTGCCAGGTCAGATATGCTGCTGGTTAGGACACAGCTCTTTCTGAGGCACATGTTTAGTTTTTGTTTGACAGTCTCATGTCTCAGAATAATGCTTGAATGCATGTAAAACAGCAAAATGCAGGCAAGAACCATTCAATATATCATAAACTAAGTTTGTAGTTGGGGTTGGAGTTTTTGGGGTTGGAGTTTCTCAAAGCTGTGATTATCAATTAGGTAATTTTTTACAATCAGTCCAAGCTTTCCAGTTAAACCCAATTTATGTAATTGCAAGACTGTTAAGAGATCCCAGTATGCAGAAATATCCAAATACAATATGCAGAATATGATAAGAAAAACTTCATAGGACTGAGTCCGCTACAGCCTTCAAAGATGGATGGAGTGCCGTCTCACCTGCATGTCTCAGAAGGTTAATGCAGTTATGTAACACTTATGAATTGAGTTCTAACACTAAAGAACAATGAACAGAACAACACAATCTGGTAACTGAAGAAAAGGGTAATTGAATAGACACAACCAAGCCGTGTCCAATTGACATTCTGGGTTTAGCACTGTCACAAAACCATTTCCACCCAAATGTCTTTAATCAAATCTCCAGAAAATGTGCAAAACAAAATGTAAATGTATGCGCATTTCCATCTGCTACTGAATATTAGGAGTTCATCATCAAGATACTGTAAAGAGTTGGTGGCACTAATTATTCTGCTGGGTGTCATTAAAAAGAGGGAACAACAAGATGACATAATTGCTGTAAACCGTGCCAAAAACATGATGGAAATTTTGCTCTTTTTTCCCGTAATAATGTGAGAAATGTTAACCTCTTGTCACCGTTCCACACAGGTCTGATGTTTAAGACTTGTTAGTGGAAGATGAGTGATATTTCAGTTGCATGCTGCGTGTACAGAGACTCAGCTAAAGACAGGCATTGCAACTTGGGGCCTCGGGGCAGGTAGGGGGCCCCCAAAAGCTAACAAACTTCACTCCACAGCAGTGTCTTTGCATAACCTTATCATTCTCAAAGTTGTTCTATTCTGGGCAAATCTGAATCGTAAGCAACTGGACTTGTATTTGTCCACTAGTTGACTGTCAGTCTAACTAGTGAGGGCTAGTTGAGACTTGTTGCGTTCGAAATGATGAAGCCCCTTGGATAAGAGGCGAAATGTCTTCCCAGACAAATACAAGTCCAGTTTCCTACGATTCAGATTTGCCCAGAATAGAACTATGACCTGGATGAATGAGAATATTCACAGACATCTCAAAGTTGTTGTGAACACAAATCAAACCACACATACAACAATTTGGTCCCTTATTCACTTAGAGCCAACATGTGTGAAAACACCCTTAATAACTACATTTTATAAGACATAATATAAAATGTATTTTTTCCAGCAATATAGCAGTATATGCTATAACATAAAATATCAAATATAATATGGTACCATATGGTGTAGTATATATTATATATTTAATGAAAAAAATTTTGCTTTCAGATTATTACAACATAATGGTAATGAAGGCATTATGGAGAACCCCCTTGGAATTTTTCCTCAGATGCCAACAGACTTAATCACCCTTGATGTGTATGCAAAGTCTGTTTCCTCTCCCTTTTTATCATCTTGATTGATTCCACCTCAGCCAAGTATAGAAAGTGTACAAACTTTAAGTATTTAATTAATTAATTCATTCATTCATTATCCGAACCCGGGTTGCCGGGGGCTGGAGCCGATCCCAGCTGCATTGGGCGAGAGGCGGGGTACACCCTGGACAGGATGCCAGTCTATCACAGGGCAGACACATAGAGACAGACATCCATTCACATGCTCACTCACACCTACGGGCAATTTAGAGTCACCAATTAAACCTGAGATGCTTGTTTTTGGACTGTGGGAGCTGAGGAGAACCCACGCTGATACAGGAACAGCATGCAAACTCCACACAGAAGAGCCGTATTTAATTTAATTCGATTTCATTGTCTCATTTCAGTCTTGAATTTGCACTAGGTTAAAAATATGCAAAAAATGTTTGGAATCCACAAGGTTAACAAGTACCAGGTACATCTAAAAGCCCACTAACTGCAGCCTGCCTTTCTGCTGCTGCATATTCTCATAAAACACCCACGTCTCACTTGGCTAAACCACTACAAAATGTATCATCATCCCTGACATGATTGTCTTTTAAGAGGATTTTTTTACGTTAAACACAGATATTTTGCATAAAAACACCCAGTGTGGTGGCTGAAAGTGTGTGTTACCGTCACTGACATGTCTGAAGGAGTTTTTATTTCCAACTAAGGCTGACTTTATCAAGGTTAAATTTTACAAAATTCTACTGTAAGCAGGCCATCAGTCACCATGTACTGTATTTTCTTTATGGGCAGATCCTGTGGTTTCGCAGAGCAGTGCTTGGAGGTCTGACAACCTGCACTGTGCTCAACATCCTCTGGTAAGCAAACTTTTCTCTCACTGCCCTGCTTTTATACTTCTTTATTAATAAATAACCCACAGATAATAAATAGTTATTCCCTTATGTAACTTCTCATACTATTTTTCAGCCAAGTTTTATGGAAATTGTGAGAGAGAAAAAAAACCCCCTCACCTTTAAATCTACTCTTGTACCATGGCAGAGACTTTTCCCCCCAGGAGAGCATCTGGTGTATTGTCTCCCAGGAGAGAGCACCGCAGGACACTGGGCTATTTCTGTGAATAACTGCCACAACCTCTCCACAGGCAGAGGGTTAGGGATTATAGAGGCAGGAAATTCAGGAGGGGGTGGCTTTGTTTTATTCACAGTAATCATAAGGTTTAAGCTACTGTATGTTTCAGCCATCAAAAGGAGTTTCCAATTGTTAAATGTGTTGAAATCCTTGCAAGGAGGGGATTTGTTATAATTTTGGTTTGGCGGTTTTTCAGACAAATAGGTCTTTATTGGATGATTGTCTGCTAGTAATGTGCGATGTAATTACAATGGGGTTTTTAAAATTCAGAAAATGCAGCTTTTCTAAGCTGATATGTGATAGACCATGACTGACAGTGAGCACTGTGGCCTGATGATGACATGTAACCACAGTGCTCTACACTGGCTGAAGAGGCAGGAGCCTCTGTGAGCATCAGCAGAGGTTTGAGGAGAGCAGGCAGTAACAGCATCAGCCATCTGCCAAAACAACCATCGACAGAGGACTCCAGATGCACAGCAGAGAGCACACCATCCAGAATCTCTTGAAAGCTGTTTTGCTGCTGAAGAGTCTCAGACAGGTGCATTTTGGGAAAGCATTTAACCTGCCGTTGACATAGAAACAAGCCTTAGGGGTATGGTGCTTGAAGGCAGGCTGCACTTTATTACTATTTAAACCTCGCTCTTTTCAGTAAATATGATTAGCAATCCCAAACAGTGAATGTGAACATAACACATAGGTCTCCAGTTATCTAGGCTGCCACATTGGGACTGATATTTTGTAATATTGTGTATGTTTTTGTGCATGATCTTTAGAGCCTTTCATTTACAATTAGGTAAACTGGCTGCATGAGACTTCCATCTCTGCTTTCTGCACACACATTTAGAGATCCAACTTTGCCAGAGTATTAGTTGAAAACCCTGAGCTTTATTAGTGGGTATTTGGCAATGTGTGCGTGTGGCTGTTTCAGTCAGTGATAAAGAGAGGAGGTTTCACGAGAGAGAAAAAGAAACAAATGGAAATACAAAATTTTATTCCACTCCAGTGTTTTTACAGTCGATTTACTAATCATAAAGAGTCCTACGCAGCCTATGAAAACAGTTGTATAATGTCTTATGTGGCTCTGGAGAAGCTTTGTCATGTCTGAGAGAATTACTCAAGTGATATCACCCTGGAATCTCAGCTTGGGCTTGGAGACATTAAAGTTTTAATGGAGAGGCTGTGTTACTAACTCTGGGTGTGGAGTTTAAAAGACATCAACATTCAGCAGGCAGGCAAGGTCTGAAAAAAATATGCTACCAAGATGCTTATGGTGAGCTTTTTGTTTTTGAAGTTGGATCAAGATCCCCAACTTTATGGAAGTGCAATACTAAATCATTGACTCACTGAAATATATTTAGATATATAACAACAAGAGGATCGCAAGTTTGAATCTGGCTTGTGAACTCAGCAGACATGCAGCTTAGGTTGAATTAGTGACTCTATTATGTATATGTATATGTATATATACATATACATATACACACATATATATAGATATCCACATATAGTGAACAGGAAAGCATGAGAAGGAAAAAACTCTACTGCTGCATGATATACACACCAATGACAAATTTCACTGAGCCATACCCAACAATTGGCTGTATCTGACCTTTGGTGTACTTTGCTGATCAGCTTCTGGCAAAACAACTTACAGCAGCTCCACACAATAAGTCTCTCTCCTCTGGGATACTTCTGTGAGATTTATGAGCTTCAGGCTGCATTTTTTTTGTTAGCTTTTTTTCATTTTTGTTGTGTGTCCAACCTACACACCAGATTCTGAAAGCAGTGTACCGTGGCAAAGCAATGCTCTATAATGGCAGTTTTTTTTTCACAGGAGACTCCATTTATCGATTCATGATACCATTTCACAGTTATTTCAATGCCCTGTAAACAGGCTTTACTTTCTCTCACCACACATACAAAGCCCTCAGGTCAACGCATTCACTGCAAAAACCCAAACTATCCTTTTACTGATAGTTCTCTATATGCATGGGAGGATCAGCATTGAACTAAGTGCTCTATTCATGTGGATTCAGCTCTCTTACAGGGCTCTGTGTTTAACTTTCCATCCATTTGCATTCACTTGGATGGTCGAAGGAATGTTGTGTACAATAGATGGTGGAACTAGTTTTTTGCCTTGTGTTTTGTCACCCTCCACCTTGTATATGCTTCATCAGCTTGAAGACAGGTCATGCTACACTGAGGCTTCGAGATCGGCTGACATGTTCACACTGTCTGTCCTGTTGATAATCTGTCATAAAACAAACTAAGATTACTTTGTACACACTTATGGCTTGCTCACCCCAGTATTTAAAAAAAGTAAAACATTTTTTAATCTTTCCTCGTCCTCATCCTGATCAGTCCTCTGAAGGCTCTGTATCCTGCTAAACTCTGTGCCCACCAACTTTTCAGCAGTCCAATCAAATGGGAAGGATTGGATTTGAAGTCTTCTTGTAACTGGACTGGACTGGGCTCGATTGGCTGATTAGATATTTGCGTGTCGAGCAGTTGAACAGGTTTACCGAATAAAGCGGCCAGTGAGTTTATGTCACAGTACAGAAACTAAAGGCGCTCTAACACAGTAAAGACACATACTGAGCTGAAATAGAACAAGGGCACACACATTTGGTAAATACAATATTTAGAAGGGGAAATATTAGCAACCAACAGAATAGCAAATTACAACTGAATTCCCAAAAAATATTTTCCAATATTTTAAGTCTCAAGTGTTGTTTACCTCTTGGTAGCTCAGTTGTTGAAGGTCTTGTTCAGTTTTGCAGACATCGGTGACTGTCCCTGAAGAACACCACAATACAGGATAAAATGTATCTTTATTGTGCAGCTGTGTTTCACAAACCTGTCTACAGCTGTTGCTACAGTCATGGAAAGTGTAAGAATTCTAGCCATGGCTGGAGTATGGAGTCTGCCCCTGGTTACAAAACAGCTAGCCATCACAAAGTGATGATGCCCAATTTCAGCCTTGAATAGAACCAATGAAGGTTCTTTCATCTTTCCAGAAAGACAGATTTCACCCGTTTAGTCCTTCTACTTCTTCACGGCAGATGCCCTTCCTACTGAGAGCATGAGGCAAGCTGCCATCTCATTCTGTCCCTTTAGGCCACAAATCAAGAGAGACTGCCATCACATAGTACTGTATGGCTGCTCTGCCTGTGGTACAGAGCAGTCCCACCATGGTCAATCTGTCTGAGACGGACAGAACTGTCATCTATGTCCTGCAGGGAGAAACAGAGACAGGAGAATCTGAATGATATATATTGATAACTCGTGGATCCTCAGTGGATGAGATCCCCTCAGAGGTTTCTCCTTCATCAAGCTCTATTTATTAAGGTGTCTCTTGAGGTCTCTATGGCATTGTGGTTCAAACGACATTTGAGAGATGGGATTGTCGCCACTAGTTTTCCTATTGCCTACCTTTCCAGTGGGCATTGCACATAGTGCGTGAGATTCTCAAGGTCCTGGGAATTGGAGGATCTAGACCAAAGTGGTGCAAGTTGTCTCAGAGAGTTCATGGATTCAAGTGATAAAAGGCTACCACTGTGACTGCAGGTTCATTTTCTGGTGTTCATGTTAATGAAGTGGCATTTTCTATTCAAAAGGTCAAAGGCCAACTGCAATGTTGCAAAAACTGATTTTATTATTATTATTCAACACAAAAACTCAGCAAACGAAGGGGAGACATTTGGTCATACACGGTGATGATTGTACAGGGTTTGTTTGTCATGGCTATATAGTTGAGTCTGGACAGATGTTAATCTAAAGTGCAACTTGACTGGTTTGTGGAGACATACAGCCACAAGATGGTGATTTTAGTTCTGCTTGTGGTCTATTTTCTTTAGTTTTACATGCAAAATTACAGTGATTGTGTGTTGTGCTCTGAGTGCTGCTGAAATGGGAGTGACCTACAGTCAATGTATGTGCTTGAATGCATCCTGTGTAGACACAGGTGAAGGACTGAAGCTGCTCTGCCAACATGTTGCTTTGCAAATGTGTTGCTCTTGCCACACCTCATTTCCGAACGCACCTTTTAATTCCCATTTCGTTAAATTGACCTAATTAAGAAGTAGGTAACTTGTAGCTGCAAATTTGAAGGAATTGAATGTTTTCAATAGTATGATGGCGTAGAACGACACGTTCTCACTCCCAAGTTGTCACATAGACTTATATCAAACTCCCCCATAACGTCTGATTATGACTCCACGGGACCATAGCACGAGTCAAGCAGACCACAGCCCGGTGTCTGCTGATGTATACAGGGCGAGACTGCTGATCGATTGATTGATCTTAGACCTTACAAAGGTGAGGTAAAATTAAAGCAAATAATAGGCTCATAGGTGTTTTATTTCCCCGTCTGTGAGGTCTTAAATCGTGATTGCAGAAGCCATTATGTATACCGAGTAATATAATGTTGGTGGACCCGACGCCCAGAAGTAGTTTCCTCACTGATAAAATTCACATTTTAAGTTTTCTTTTGATAATACCCTCAACACAAGCACGAACGTGTCCTTGATAATTCAACAATATGAGAGGTTCATTGCATTGTCACCGGTTTTGATGATGTGTCCTTTGATTCTGAGAAATAACGAAGACTACATTACGCATGATCCTTAGCCACAGATGCTATGGAGACGGAGCTAGCTTTGCGCTGAGCAAGATTTAGATTTTGTGCATATATCTACTTTTTCTTAAGATAGCCTATATCATTTAAGTGCAGAGTAATTACTGGTTTGACCGTCGGTAGATAAAGGTTTTTGCAACCCTACTCCTAGTGCAAACCGGAAGAGCTACTTACCTGAAACAGCATTTAAAGAATACTTGCTAAGATATCTTAAATGAACCAAAATACGTACTTTTTATTTAAATTGTTAATTGGGTAAAAATTCATTTGAACCATATTTTACTCAAATTTGTTAAATAGACCTAGTTTCAGACAGCACTTTGAAGGCCAAATATAAAATTAACCTTTTTGTTTGTTTGTTTGTTTGATTGCAGTTCATGTAAATAGTGGATTATAATGCACATATGAATATTTCATTTTTTTACATTGTACATTAATTGCTCTCATGTGAAAATAGTAATAATAATAATAATGATAACCAATTGAAATACCACCAACAACAAGCATGTAATATGTGCATAATGAGTAATGTCATGTGTCATAATCAGACGTTATGGGGGAGTTCGATAGAATTCTGTGTGACTACCCCCACCGTAGAAAATGAACACTAAAGGGGTGCCGAGTACGTTAAAGACTGGCGCTGGGGGACGCTGACCGAGTGAGAACGTGTTGCGTTGAACCTATTTAAAACTTCACTATAAAATCTCTCTCTGTAGAGACTGTAGACTGCCAGAGATCATAAACATTTCATATCGTCTAATAGTTCAAATCAGTGATGGAATAACTGAACTCAGAAGTCAATGTGATGCATTTGAATTGACATAATTTCTTCTTTAAAAGGCTGAAAGTCTCACACAGTTTGTTGCCTCAAGTTAGCTAAAATCATCATGGCTTACACTGCACAGATGCAAATCCGATGCCTGCCTCGCTTTCTCTCACTTCTCTCTCTGTCTCATCACACTACTTCTTTTTGGGGTCCTGTTCCTGCTTGACGTCCTGGTAAGCAATTTCCTCTGCCTCTATTTTTTAGACCATAATTTTGATTGATAATTATCGTTGGGGACATAATTCTGTTGAGCCACCCAGCAGAGTGAAAGACTAGTAGAATAAAATAGAAATGGTGTGTTGTTGGGTGCATTCAAGCGTAGCCACAACAAATGAATGGATAAATCTCTCAGAGCTGCACCCTGCACTGCCGATTCAAAGAGACCAACAGCCAGTGCCGCAGAGAGAGGAGAAAACTTACTTGTCCATGACTTGCTTTCCCTCTCCCTGCAGCCTAACTTTTATGGCCTTTGGTTTCAAGCAAAGAACTTGTGATTCATCCTCCGTTTCCCAGTCCCCCGCTTTTGTTTTTAGAAAACCTTCAAAGACTTACTGTACCCTCAAGGATTATCAGGCTGATTTCCACCAGATTTAGCTACTTAAACAATCCAAGTGGAAATCCCTGTTGGGGGCCTTTTTGAGACTACTGGTCAGCCATGATCATCTCCCCTAATACACATGTCTGAGCTGCGAATAATGCCACATTTCACATGGCAGTTGACAATATCTTTATGTCTGGGATACAGTGTGAATCTAGATAAGAGTGTATGCTTAATTCTGACCTTGGAAATACTTTCAAACACTTGGGTTTGAAGACACCAAAGGTTTAACCCTAAGAGACCCTCAAAGACAACCTAAGGCCTCCATTGGTACCAAGGATAACATGCTAGCTTGTTGGGAAAGGAGCTAAATCACACTCCAGAGTTAATTTTGGACAGTGAAAACTGGAGAAGCCATTTTCAAAGGGCATATTTGAACATGTGTGTGGCCATCTACCATGTTCTATCCCGTATAACTCTGAACTTCCAAAATTTGAATAGGCATCTTAAGTAAATCGAAATGTTTTTGGGGTTTTTGGCAAATTTTGTACTGGAGAAATGTGACACACAGTGCATCCCAAATTAATCTTGCTTTGCTTAGCTTTGACATGATGTATACCATTTATATGTGGCAACTATTGTTGACCTGCTATCTCCCCCTAAAAAATCCCCTGATTTTCCTAAAAAATGACAGAACTTGGTCTACTGTGGGTCCCTTAGGGTAATATGGATAAAGCAGGTGCATCAGTGAAACAGTATGCACTGTTTTAAAAAATAGTATAAATGATTCCCAGTATCTGTTATCTGTAGCTGATTTATACTGTATGACAAGTTCAATAAATCTCTGCAGCCATCTGTGGGCAGCAGGACATGTATATGATACACCTGCAGCATCTGATCTGAGAAGTGCTACACATTACACACAAACACCACAGTGTTTACCTTGATAACATTACGTGCAAATGACACCAGACAGCTACAAAATAATGAAACACATCGGTATACACAAAAAAACAGAACCTTTAAGCAGGGAAAGATGGTAAAACAATCAAAATTGCACCCAGCACAGCTGCAATCCACATAACTTACACAGGCATGTAAATGTCTGAGTAGGTTTTGCTTTTGAGATTATTTCCTTAAGAATCCATCGCATAAGATTCAGCTCAATGGATGCAGCACTCATGGTTTACACATAACACACAAAGAAATGGATTCCAGTGTCAAGTGTAGCAAGAGTGAGACGTTGTCAGCCTCTAAAGATCGCCTCATTTTCCTGATTGAGCATGTTTTGTTATTCAGTGTGCTGCCAGAATCAAGGTCATGCTTCATTTCAGCTTAGTATGCCTCAGTCTTGCTGATAAATGTGTAATTAATTCCTGATGGTGTCCTTGTGAGGCTTTAAAAGTAGTAAGTTTCTGTTTCCGTGTCAGGCTTGCAGACAGTCTCATTCTCCCGAAGGGAAGAAGAGAAACCAGGCTTGGAAGTAAGACTGCCATGCCTCCAACGTTATGCAGGCTCTTGGAAAGTCTCAGAATTAAATAGGGCACCCTGGTAAAACTGAAATCGCCCTAGGACGACCAAACTCTTACTCAGAAGTTGTAGCTCCTTTTACTGTAGGAAACATAATTTAATAAAACAGTTACCTGTCATAGATTTTTTTCTATTAAAGGATTTCTATGTCACACAACAGTAAGCGATATTCATTAAATGTTTTACAAAGAAGAGTCTCATTAGGGAATTTTTGACCATTTTTTAAAGACATCCCACATCCTCCACCTTTTCCACACTTGGTACATTCTCCCTGGATCACCTCCATAAAAAGGATCAGTTCTGTATTCTGTCACATGTCAAGCAGGGGACAAAAAGAAGTCCTTTTATATGAAAGTCAATCAAAAACAGTCCAATACCTCTTACTTGTTTTAATACATTTTCCTAATGACTTTTTTGTCGCTTAAAAACGGTATGTTTAGTGACCGTTTTGGACTAAAAGATACTCTAAGAAGTCGGCTGTTCATTTTTGATAAAGATTACCCCTTGCTAACCCAGCTAGGTTGCTAGCATGACTGTTAATACATAGTGTCATAGTGTCATTCCAACAGCGGTCACTGTGACTACATCCATTATTCTTATACATTTTATGTGGTCTAAACAAAAGGATGATCAGATGAAGCATCGTTAAGGAACAGTCCAAGTTTGTGCTAAAGCTGGCCCACAGCATCTTAACTGTGTATTGTCAGTAGGCCTTTGAAATGACTAACACACACACAACCAGACACCACAGGCACTCCAATGTCAGCTAGATGTTTAGGTTCCTAAAAACATGGTTTGTCACCCTGAGGTGGTGCCTTACGCCCTGCGTCGCAGAGTGTTGTGTGTCTGATGTGCATTCTCGTTAGCTTACATGAACTTGTTTCATCAGCCTTAACTTCTAGATTAAACTTCCTCATAACTTATTGTTACGTCAACAAAAATCATCTTGACTTGGGACGCTGGGTTCAGTGAACATCTGACCAGGTGTTTGTTTGGGGAAGAAAAATAAACAGTTGTATCCAGAGTTTTTCTTCTGGATGTATCTGTCCAATGCTGAGAAGCTTGTGCTAGCACTTGCCCTGCTATTAAGAAGAAGTAGGGGGGCAGCTATTGAGTGGGAACACTTTGTAAACTATAACAAACCTATTGTTATGTGGACTACACACAAGCATACACACTGCCTGGGTACAAGCTACCTGTTAAAATATATGCTCACTTTGTTTGAAACATCTTTCCAAGACAGGACTTTCTTCCCAAGGTCTCGACCCAAACAAGACTTGTGTTGTACATTTCAGGATATTCAGACACACTCACAATATCAGTTTTTCCTCCATTTTGCTCCTCAGGCCTGGCTGGCTGCCTTATTTCTTTAGGCCAATCGGGTATTTGTCACAAGGCATTGCACCCGAAGTTCAACTTGGTAAAGCTGTGGCCGCAAGCACGCTGAGCAAACCGTTGGAAATTATAGATGTCAGAGTGTAGTGGTGCCGTTATGTCACGTTATGTCTGAAAGGGGCCCCAAGTAACCTTGCTGGTCATGTGTGTTTCAGGTGCTGGGCAGTGCTGGAAATCGTGCCCCAGACATCGATACCAGAGAGGCATCTGTCAGCTGAGAGCAGCCTGTCTGGTCCTCATCCCTCCCTCTCCCCTCTGCTGTACTCCAACATCTCACTAGAAGAGTAAGTCTTTATTCTATGACCTCTTGTCCTCAAATCCAACCAACATTTGGCCACAGGTCTACTTCTTTTATTGTTCATTCAATTATGTTGCCTTGTCTGGAGTAGTTTCAGTCCAAAGAATCAGATTCCAGTCCATTTAACTGTAGTATGGCAGACCTGTCTGTGTTCTTTAATATAATGGACAGATTGATCTAATCCAATTGGAAAAAGCAAAATGTTCCTTGTTAAAAGACACTGATACGAATATGAGCATCAGTCCAGAGTAAAGCTTTCCCTCTTTTATGTTCGGATAAATAACTACTCCTTCTCTGGATAGCAGTTTTTTATTCTTCTCTTGTTGTCACTTTGGATGACATTTTTACTTACTGTAATGAACCCCACCACATTATTGATTGGAAGCCAAGATTTAACTGTAAATGCTTGAGTGCAGTGCCGTGCAGGGCATTGCTATTACCTGATCAAATGAACCAAAATAAAGGAGTAAATGCTCCAGAGGTCACTCTGTGGCTGATGGGAACAAGCCCTTTCATGATCTTGGGAACCAGCCAAAGCATTGATATTGGGTTGTGCAGAACACAGCAATAAAGCAGAGATTTTTTTTTTCACTAAAACCAGAACTGATTTTATCAGTTAGCAGCAGTCACTGTAATTTTCTGTATTTCTGTCATAAGTAGTTAGGCTGACATTAGCAATATCCCATGGGTGAAACTTATTGAGGAACTATTAATTTATTATTAAGCTGATTTTGGTGAAGGTGACGGTTTGTTCTTGACCTTGTAAACGTCAGATGACAGATAGTCTCAGCTTGAGGTTGCTCCACTTGACATGTTACACGATTCTCATCAGCAGAGGACGTTTGCTCAGTTGTCACAGAGATTTCTTCCTGACCTAAAGGCTGAGGTCTGACGGTTTATTCTTGTGTAAAGAGTATAGAGAGGCAGACCCGTTGATAGCTAATATCTACTGTAGATATAATGAATTACGCACTCTTAAAAAACAGAAACAGCTTTTTAATGCCTCTATTGCAAAATGTCTTCTGTTATTTGAGGTAGAATGACATATTGAAAAATAGCACCCATTGAGATCAGCTCAGTCCTTAAATAATTTGTCCTTTCCCATTTAAGATAATAAAACATCACCACATTTCTGATGATAAGTTAGCTTCTTGTCAGAATCAGAATTGTACAGTATGCTATTCGTTGACACCCAAAGGTGACAGTGATGATACATCAGCAGGGAACTGTGCGAATGTTCACAATTAACAGCTCTTGTACTGAATATGTTATTATTTCAGAGCATCTTTGGTATCG
>CAFUXE010000425.1:403627-417810 GCA_903364295.1 Serranus cabrilla | reverse complement strand
CCCTGTGAGCAGAAGCCTGCAACCAAACAGGTGTGTCCCTGTGGAGAAGCGTGTCATTATCACAAACCAACTCGTAGCAGCAGACAAACAGCTCCGACTTCAGCTGCTTTAGTGCGGCAAAATCATAAATATGATTATTTTAAAGCGTGCATCAACAGGCGGTAAAGAGATACAGAGAGAGGAGGATTTTTAGTTGAAAGGGATGTGACATTCATGGGCCTTTTTAAAGAAATATTAAGAGATAAGATGAGAATTTATTTATCCCGCAGTGGGGAAATGTAGTCGTCACAGCAGCTTAAGATACAGACAACAGAAAATAAGACAGATACATACATATGTTTTTGTTTTGTTGTTGTTATTTTTCTTTTTATAAATGTATATATGCAGATGATATACACGTGTTAGGGGTATAAAAACAGATATATTATATAGAAAAATAAACAGGATATGTATATATAAAAAAATATTTAAAAGTATAAACTGTGCTATTTAGTATGATAATATAATAATAATAATAATATAAGTATGATAAAGTTACTTAATAATAATAGTAATAAGTATAATGATACAGCATATGAAATACAGTATAATATATAATAATATATACTTTGTGTTTAGAATATTATAATTTAATATATTTTTAAAATTTGAATAATACTTAAAATTTATATTTTTTGTTATTCAATTTATTTTGTTATTGCTAAAAATATAAAGGAATTTGTTTTTAAATTATTTTTGTAACGCTAAAAAAATCAATAAAATTCTTCTTAAAGAAGACTTAAAATGTTAAATTTTTTTTGTATTGTTAACTGTTGCAAAAATAATGTTTTCGGTTCACTGTTCACAAAAGTATGTTCAATGCACAACACTGACCTTGTGAATCCTCTGAAACTAACTGTATATGTTCATTATTGTTAATTATTTTCAACTTATTCCAGTCAGTAACTCCCTGAAAACTGTCACCAGTGTAAACGAAGGGGAGCGCTGGATTTACTGCATAAGGAGAAACAAGAGCATCATTGTGAAACAGAATTTTATTTTGATTCTGTTCATAACTGCTGGAAGCTAGAAATGATGATTTAGAATAAAACGATTCATCCGTGGCCAGTTTCTATCACAACTCTGTCTCTCTCTCTCCGGCTGCAGGGCCCGACACAGCTGACACTGAAATCCTGCATCCGCCGGAAGACCGAGTCCATAGACAAGCGCTTCTGCTTCGACGTGGAAACGAACGAGAGGTTGGTGATGACGCAACACGAGAGCCTTGTGGGATAAACAGGTTCGGGCGGCGAGGTGAACAGGTGGCCGACAAGGACAGAGTGTGAGGGCTAAATGGACTGTAGCCCAAACAATCCCTGAGCACCAGGCACGGGCTGAAACAGATGGCAAACTCTGTGATTCAGGGCGAGAAACACAACCAGCTCATATTTATATAAGCAGGCCATTCAGAAGGAAATGCATTTTAATGGAAGCTTGGGCCAAAGGCTGCTCTGTCGTCTGTTTCTAGACATATTTGTGGCGTTTTTAAAGGTTTAAAAGCTGCTTGAGTTTTTAATTAAGTATTTCTGAAGGTTGAGAAACTAATTTGTGTGTGCACTAAACAACACATCGATAAACTGAAGGTGGCAGTGCTGTCTAGTGTAGAAGATGTCTGCTCGAGAAGGCGAATGTCCCTGAAATTCTCACAGTGCGAGCACAAGACCCTGACCTTTGACCTCCCTGGAAGAAGTGCACTTTTATCGTCATCTGCTTTTCATTTACAGGATCACTTGTTTTATCCCAGCAGACACAAGCGTTTAAGTTGAAGCTTCGAAAAAAGCATGATATCATATATAGATATCAAACTTTCTGATAAAAAAAGTTATTTAATAAGGTTTATAGTTGGTTGATTAGTGCAGTTGGCAGCTTTAAAGTCGTAGCACAGTTGTCTTAGTTAACAATTGATCCCGTAGCCTACAAGCTGAAAAATCTGGCACCAGAACATTTTTATCTGCTTCTGCAGACGACAGATTGCAACAACAGATTTTCATCATCTCGTTTCTTATTTGTCTCTGTTAACTACCTCCGTCTTTATCATGGGATTTAATCAGTAGTTTTAAAGAAGCCTAAAGGGGACCTGCTCTTTATTTTCTGTCATAAATATACCGTTATGTGTTGGATGTTAATATTAAACGTGGACAAAAGTGTCTGTATGTAAAAGTCGCCACAGATTTCCGAACTTTCTGAACGTTCCGGATCCAACGTTTTTTGCTCAACTTGGCTCAAACTGACATGAGCTCATCACAGATTTCTATAAGTTATAGTATATTTAGTACGTACAAACTCTGAACTGAGTAGCCTGATCACACAAAATTATGTGAAATGACCACGACTTCTTAACACAGAATTTTGTGCTGGTGACACGTAATTTTCACACATTATGTGCCATGGAAACGCTGCCAATGTAAAGTCAATGGGGATACTTTTTCGTGCTGGGCACACGTCGTCACTCAGTAAATTAGTAGCAATGATTGACGATGATGCAGAGTTTAAATTACGAACTGTCATCCAGGAGAAAGGGGTTAGTGTCCCATGTGAAAAAACACCTTTTTACGTAACTTCTAGGAGTCACGTTTTGTGAAACATGTTGTGAACTAACTTCTGTTGTTTACGTAACTCTGGTTTACATAATGTCAGTTGTTTACGTAACTTATGTGAATCACTTTTTGTGAATTACGTTTTTACATAACTTACGTTGTTTTTGTAACTACACGGAACTTACGTGGCTCACGGTTTGTTAATCACGTTTTTTTGTACGTAACTTCTGTATCTCACTTCACTCTCGTAACTACTTCACTTCCTGGATTTACATACATTTATTTAGTTTTTAAACTGTCTTTCACAACACCTAAACAAGAAGTTTTTTTGCCCTGAATCTAGTTCAGTGGTTTTGTAACATAAATTCGCAGAAAATGCATTTTTACAACCGCAAACCGTACGTGTTTGTATAACGACACGTGTGCTATTTTTTCGCTGGTGTCACGTAATTCGGTGTTAAGAAGTCGTGGTCATTTCACGTTATTCCTGTTTCAGTGAGAGCGCAGATCCATAAGACCCGAAAACACTGACCAATCAGAGCAGAGAGGCTCTTAAAGAGACAGGCGCTACAATTTCCCCATTGTGGGATCAATATTAAGTATTAAGTATTATTAAGTATAATCTAATCTAATGGAGCGTCTCAGACAGACGGTGAATAGAGCCGCAGCAGCCATGGGCAGTATAAGAAGAAAATTTTATTTTTTAAAAATTAAAGCATGTAAACATGTTCTAGTAGAATCCCAAAATAAGTATGAACCTGAAAACGAGCACAACATGTCCTTCTGCCTTTGTTATTTTGTCCACCCTGTTTTTTTGATAAATGTCTAAAAGATTAAAAAACTAAATGTTGACAATGGTTTGATATTGCAGCAGTACATCGTGTGACTGAATAATTTAATTGCACCCTCTGCCTCTTTAATGGCATTTGTTACTGTTTCCATAGAAACACACCCGTCACTTTCCAAGCTCTCTCGGAGGGAGACAGGAAGTTGTGGATGGAGGCCATGGACGGAAAAGAGCCTGTGAGTTCATTTTGCATCTCATCTCAGTTTAGATTCTTCTTCTTCTTCGAGATGTAATTTTTGTGAAAACTGCTTTTTCTGCCAGAAATATCCACAATACGAGTCTGCTACTGACTACTGTGCTGACACACAAAACTCACAATGCCAGTTTCCATCTCCAATCTGCACAGCAGACTCTATCCAAGCCTGTTTTAAATCAAATCTTTATTCAACCCTAAATGTTGTAAATTGAAACTTTTTTTGGAAGAAGCTACAATCTTAAAAATTTATGTAATTTGCTTAATTTGAGAGCACCTAATTACATTTTTATTTTGCACAACATCAGCTTTCCTGGAACAAATGAGAGAAAAATAAAAATATGTCAAGTTTGTTAGCAAATCCTTCATGTAACGGCTCACATTTGTTCAGCACTGCAGGATGGAGGCTCATTAAAGCTTCCCTGTTACAGACGTGTGAGCTGGTACGAAGCTTGTTAGGCGCACTAAGCCACCAGTGTACGGCTAAATGATGGCACCTGGTTAGTCTCAATGGCCCTGTACAGCACGGCTGAGTTCACACTGTTGGTGATTTCTTTCTGCTTCTGTGATCATGTTGAGGTGTTAAAGGATAGCTCAGGTTTTCTGAAATTGGGTTGTATGAGGTACTTCTCTATCAGTGTGTTACCTACAGTAGATGGCGGCACCCCAAGTTTGGAGAAAAAGGCACAAAAAGTGAAACAATGCACTGATGTTATGCTCTCTTTAAAGGCACCAGCCTCCCTTGACAAAAACAGTCATTTTAGCTTGGGAGTTGCTGCTCTTCTGCTGCTTCAGTCGGTTAGTTATTTGTGTTATTATGTGACTTTGGTGAATCTGGTTTAACTCTTTGAAACAGAAAGTCACAAAATAAGACAAAAACACTATCAGATCGAGTCAGCAGTGGACCAGCAGTTCCTGTGTTCTGGGAGGTAAAATTGCTGTTTTTGTCAAAGGAGTCTGGTGGTCTGACAGCACAGGGATGTAATTCTCTCATTTTCTTGACATAACTTAACCCAACTGTAGAATAAAATGTTTGAACCGTATATTTCTGCAAACCAAAGATAATGAAACCTAAAAAAATATGTCGACTATGAACGTTTTAAATGCTGCAACTTGTTCTCATTGTGACTTTCGTCGCTGCATGCTGCAAACTCGATACCACTGATCTTTTTAAATAAGGGAGTTTTGCTGCTGCTCCCATCTACCGGAGGTAATAATACACTGATTATGGATAAGTACTTCATACAACCCCTCTTTAAAAAAGGAGAACCAAGTACTACTGCAAAAACTGCCAGACGCTTGATCTGACAAACTTTGCTATTCCCACAGTCTGCCACAGTTTCAAGGCAATGAAAAATCAAATTGCCTTACTAGCAAAATATTCAATTCCTCTTCTGGTTCTAGCGTTTTCTACCTCGTTCATACGGTGCAGTGTCAGTGCAGTGGCGGATGTTGTGGACAAAACAAATTGACTGTCACTGCCAGGGGATGTGAAAATAACAGAAGGCACACTTTTCAGTGCCTTCCTGTGCAACTTCCCTAATGACTTCTGTATATCATGCACGTTTCACCAGCGTTTCCACCTCCTCTGCCCAACTATTGTCAAACAAAGATCCACTGCAGAGTTTACTGCCAGGTCTGCAGAGTTCCTGAGCCTTCAGTCCAGACAAGAGTTACGTTTCTGTTAGAATAATCTCTGTGTGGACTTTATTCCACCCTGAATGCCCTGTAGCCTTTTGAAAAGCTGAAATATAAGTTATATGCAGTGGAACTTGGCCGTCATCGTGCAGCGTGTCGGTACATATTGTTTTTGCTTCAACGTGTTTCTGCACATCTTTTGAAACTTCCTCATACTTTGTAAATCTTAATCCCAGAGCTTAAACCTTAAATCTGACACATACGAACTCCGAGCAGACCAGAGTTAAAAAGATCAGTCGATCCAGAAAAGTTATCAGCAACTGTCTTGATAATACTTTTATTGTATTGTAGTATTTTTTCTAATAAAAAGGGCCAGTACTCTCTGGTTCAAGCTCCTCAGATGTGAGGATTTGCTGCAGTTCTTCTTCATAATGTATGACAGCTACCTGAACATTTTCTGTCTTTTAAACAGTAATTTGACGATGTCACCAAGGTTTCTGGCAAATTGTAACAGTGGTTTTTAACTATCATTCTGACATTTTATTGACAAACGGACTGAGCCTTTAATGGAGAATTATCTGCAGATTTAAGCGATAATTTGAAAAGGTTAGTTTCAGCCTCACTAGACACACATTGGCCATCCCTGCAGAGGTTTTATGCCCATGATAAAAACCCTCTGGAGCTCTCTACAAGCAGCCAGCTGGTCCATTACTCTAGAAGTCTCTCTCTTTTGGAACATTTCCACATTTCCAAACCAAGCAGTAGTTGACATGCATGAACCTGTGTGCCAATAATGACAACTGTAATACGACACTTAGGGATCACTCGGAGGCCCCGTTTTGTGCACTTTCCACTGGAACTTCTAATAGGTTAAAAGTATTTGGCATTGAAGTTTTGCACAAGGAGAAAAATGCTTGCGTGTTGCTCCCCAAACTCGCCTAAGGAAGCATTTTGGCGAATTTTCTTTTTAGCTGCAGAAATAAAACAGTCAAATATGGGAAATAAAGCTCAGCTCATTTTTCTGTGGGAAGTTCGGTCTGGCGTTTCTCCGTTGTGTTGCTGCTCTGCTCGGTATAGGTCTCCTCGGACCAATGAAACTGTCAGGGTGGCTTTACACGATGACGGACAGATGAGCAACAGTAACGTAATCAGCCACGTCACTAAAGAGCGATTGGGTCGAATTCGTTTACAACAAACATGGCTGCCGTGTTCCAACTGTGTTATTAGATTTTGACAGGACAACAAATGGATCCGATTTGTCTGATGTTTTGTGGAGTTGTAATCCTAAACGGAGGACTTGTTCGTACCTTTACTATTACTCTCAAAAATGAGGACCGTGTTGGAAACTACTCCGTGTATCCTTAAATTCTTTTTACAACACCGGCAAAAATCTACCATCAACTCTGCGTCGCTTAACATACGTCGCATCCTGCGCTGCTCTGGTTGGTTGTTGATCTGTCCAATAGAGCGAAGACGCTTTTTTTTTTCCTGGTTCGGTTGAAACACGCCCCATAATCACAGCCCAATGGATCAGTGTCAGACTCACATTCTGAACAGTCAGGCTAGCAAAAGCTCTAAGGTCTAAATATACAACAAATCAACACTTTATCCTTCAAATCCTGTGACATCCAGCACTCGTCCTTGAACAGACTCTGCTGTGCGGTCTCCAGCTGCTCCTCAGCTGGCCCTGACCTCTGACTGCTATTAGTGGGGAGAAGAATAAGACAACGCTTGATATAAAAAATGAGTTTGATGTTCTGACTGTGAGTTACTGGTGACTCTGCCTTTAGTCATGTGCTGGTTTCAATATGAACCCTCTGGAGTCACAGACAGCGCTGATGCCAGATGAGTAAAACCAGGGATAAAGTCAAATATATTTAGCATAAAACTATAGAACTAGATGCTATCCTTTAATATACAAGATAAAAATAACTATCAGGTCATAAAGCTGAGGTTGTGCTGAAAAGAATGATACAAACATGGCATGGTAATGTTTTTTTAAATGGTAAATATAGACAGAAGCAAAGTTTTTGGACAAATCAGCCTGAAACTCCAAAGGGTTAAAGCTTTGGGGAATTTCTCCCAACAGAATTCTTCCTGTTTGTTTGGCTTGTTTTTCAGGAATCTTTCCTGTTTTCCATCAGTTAACAAGACACACATTCTGTCGCCTCATCCTTTCTTCTCTCTGTTTCCATTTCTATTATTTTCATGCAATTTGACTCCGCTCATAAGATCATTTAAAACTGGAAAACTGTGCAAATAGTCCCATAAACTATCCAGGAAGCTATCAGTGTATCCAGGAAGTTGGTTTCAGTGAAACGGCTCTGTGTCTGCCTGCCAATCTCAAGTGTTTCTTTCATTTTAAGTTTTAAGAAAGACATGTTTTTCATCTTTACATTATTTTTTTTTTTCATTTCAGATCTATCATTCCCCAATTCACAAGCAAGCTGAAAGTAAGTCTAACAGCGTGATGTTGATGTTATAAAAACAGAATGAAATGACTTGTAAATCATGTGCCACCAACATTTAATTGAACACAAAAAATATATACATAGATTTTGTATGTCCTAATTAGGGTTGGGTACCGAAACGCGGTGCCAATTGGGTACCGGTTCCGAGGTAACCGGTAGTAACCAGACTGAATAAAAACGAACATTTCGGTGCCTGACTTTTTCGGTGTAAACATGCTGACGTCAGTGACGCTACTCTACGGTTTTCGTGACCAAAGCGGCTAAGCGAAAAAACGTGTATTATTCATTTTATTTGATAAGTTTGAATGCAATGTTATTGATGCGGCTAGCGTTAGCGTTAGCGGGCTAGCGTTAGCGGGCTAGCGTTAGCGTTAGTGGGCTAGCGTTAGCGAGCTAGCGTTAGCGGGCTAGCGTTAGCTTACTTAGTGTTAATAACAACGTAATCTCCGTCCATAGCGATCAAGACGAGCACCACACGTGTTGTACCAGATTAGATGTATGATTACTTTATTGATCTCCACCATATTCTATTGTTTACAATATTGTTTTATTTTATATTATGTACATTTTCTTTTATATTGGTTTATTTATTATTACCATATGTTACTTGAATTTATATTGTTTAAAGATTAACTGTAAGTTAATATTGTATTCAACTTGGCCCTGGAAATATTTTTTATAATTTTTTTTTTAATTTTATGACAGTGTGTGCGGTTTGTTTTTTTAAGTAGCGGTTCAAGAACCGTTTAAAAAGTACCGAGTAGGAACCGGTATGGGATAAAACCCAACCCTAGTCATAATGCGTTTATTTATAAATTAACACTTCTCTCAAACTTTCTTGGAATCAGGGTTGATGTATTTAATCTGTATTTAAAATCATTGTTTGTTGCCATGTTTGCTCATGTTTGTTTTTTTTACTTCCACAGTGGAACTGAATGAAATTGGATTCAAGTTTGTGCGAAAGTGCATCAACTATGTCGAAACAAAAGGTATTCAAGGTTCATCCCAGCTGTCTGTAGTTTGTTTGCTGACTTGCCCTGAAGGAGGCGTTGTTGTCATAGGTTACATGTCGACGCCATGTCTGCAGAGTAAATCCTCAGTTACAATATTAACAGATCCTTATTCCATATAATTAATGTCTGTCACATCTTATTTTACTATTATTTCTTTAACAAAAGCCTTTCTCTCCATGCATGCTCAGACTTAAAAGCCCAATAACTCAAACTCAACCCTGAAGGAAGATGTAATCTTATTATTTTGCAGTCACAATATGTTTCTCCACTCGGGTGATTCATCTGCCAGGAATGATGAAGAACTCCAGCTTGTAATTTGACTCATGAACCGAGCACGGCATGCTTCTTCAGTCTCAAACGAAATAGTTAAATGGAGCGTACACAATCGGAAAAAAACATACAGTTTGGTACATTTCCACTGCGCTCTATTTGTCCAGATTTTTTTCTTTTAACCTCCTTCTTTCGTCTTTCCAGGAGTCACACAGGAAGGAGTGTACAGAACAGTTGGCAGCAACATCCAAGTGCAGAAGCTTTTAAATGCCTTCTTTGGTAAGAGAAGAACACGTTTAACATCCGTCCACTGTTTCTGCACATGCAGGTTTGTCCTCCTTAGTTAAACAAAGCAGGTTCTTCCACTTTTTGAAGCATGTCTGTATGAATGACGAGGAACTGACTCACAGCGCTGCTGCTCTGAAGAGCTCTGCCTCAAAGCCAATATCATTTATTTTAACCCTCTGAACTCCAAGGAAGAACTCAAAAAATGTCTTTTGTTCAGAATAACAGTTATAATGAGAAAAATCATAAAGAAAAATGGCTAAATAATTTTTTAAACATTTAAATAAAATGGGTCTCCACATGCTATACATATTGAACTATTTGCATTAAACCAGCCTCTCCTGTCCTCTCCTCTCAGCTCTGTGTAAACAGATTTTCAGTGAATATTTGTCACATGACCGTTGGTCTCAGCAGAATCAATCATGGCTTCAGTGTCTCTGAGAATTAAACAATAGATCGAAGGACTGTGCATTAAAGGCATTGCTTGTAATATTATATATTAGTGGAAAATAAAACAGTAAAACAGCATTTTTTTCATTTTAGCACTGTTCTTCTGTGTGTTAAAGTAGCTCTGACGTTATGCATCTTGTTGTTCAACAATGCAGAGAATAAATAAACACATAATTCGAGGTTTTTGCCTTTTTAGGAGTATTTTTACTTCTTTAGTTCAACAGATATTTGTGCATCATAACTGATTGTCTTGCTGTGTAACAAGTATCGCTCCATCATGATCATTATCGTGTCGTTACTCTGTGATTTAGCAGCTCAGCAGTTGGTAGAAACCAAAAACAGAGATAAAAGAAGGAGAATAGTGGACGAACTTTTATCAGGAGTGTAAAAAAAACAACTACAAATGAATGCTAACGTTCTGTATCTGCACAGTATAAATAGACAACAAACATGCAAAATAAACTCCAAGCCAGTGTCTTCACACCTTGTTTCTGCTGCCCCCTAGTGTCCAGTTAGAAAACTGCATTAACAATTTTCGTTCTGGTGAATTCACACTTATTTTGCAGTTATATTGATCAATTAAGATGCTAACAGGTGGTTTTCACTGTTGTTTACATGGAATTTCTTGGTATTCATTATTTTGTTTGTGATTTTTTATATCATAGACCCCACAAACCCAGGAGACGTGGATCTTCACAGCAGCGACTGGGATGTTAAAACCATCACAAGTGCACTGAAGTTTTATCTGAGGTATGTTTGTGTCTGAGCAGGAGGAAAATACTGCGTAAAGATTGTGTAGTTCCAGATAAATGGCTGTTTTATGCTGGAATTGTTATGATTCAATGTGAATGTCTGTAAGATACATTAGTTGTTATATTTTCTGTTAATATCTGCAGTGTTTACGTGCAGCTCTGGACCCAGATGCACATTAAAGCAACAGGCTGTTATTAAAATCACACATGCAGCCTTGACACAGATTGCACTCTGACTGCATTACCTTGTAATTGTTTAACAATCTCGCACTTGCTTACGTGTGTTTTTATCTGCAGGAGCTTGTCTGAACCTCTGATGACCTACGGGCTCCACAGAGACCTCGTCTGTGCTGCAAGTGAGAGGTTTTCTTTAGTATTATGTCCGTGCTCATGTTTTTCTAAGTTTCTTTATCTAAACTCTCCTCTGTTTCCTCTGATTGTGTTTTTGCCTTAAATTTGTCCTCATCTGTTGCATGCAATAGGGACAAATAACCTCATCTGCATGCTTATTTTTCTTTTTTTTAACTTAAAAGTTTGCATACTTTTCTTTTGCAAAGATGAACATAAAATTACAACTAGGTGTTATCCTTATTTTACTTCTTATATGCTGTTTTTGCAACATTTGCAGCATTTAAAATTCTTAACTGAGCATCAGATTTTGTGTTTTTTTCTGTGTGTGTTTTATGGGGGTTAGAAATGTTGATCCAGTAAGTCAAAGTGAAACGATAATTATCCGGTCGTATAGGCAAGTATTCAAAAATATTAAGAACTTTGCATTAAATTCTGGTATTAGGGCAGTTTGTTATAGTAGAAGTATATAGAAATAAATAGGATAAATACATTCTGGTGATCAAAACAGCACAGGTGAGAATAAGAACGTGTCTTACCCCTTTCTTCTTCTTTAGTTTTCAGGGAATACACTGTTGGGTTTTTTAAGGAAATGTTACATTTAAGTGATGCCGTCTGATCTGTAAAAAAAAGGACAGATGCTCAGATTACGTTCAACATACAGTGTGTAGATGTCAGAATGTTTGAGTCGTATTGATGAACTTGCCTGGTGTCGTTTTTACCTTTATGGTACGTTAACGCGGCCTGGCATTGCCTGGATGATTGCATTTGTACTGTGCAGGTTCAGCAGTTTAACAGGAAGCAAGACTTCAACCTGGAAGACACTAAAAGAAACCTGAGTCCTCTGCTTGTTCTTATCTGTCACAGAGCATCACTGTAAAACAGAGGAGATGTTGAGCTTAATAGCATTCTTTAAGGATGTTCCAGGAAGACAACAGGTGGCTTCGGTTTCCTGGAAATGTCGGGAAATTCAATAGTTGGGGGGTTGGAGGGTGTGTATGACAGGAAAATGTTGTGGGCGGGGCTAAAGTTCGGCTGCATCCAAGCTAACTTTGCACAACATGTTGCAGATTATCCCTGAATATTCGTCATCTTTGTGTTACAGAGTCGGATAATCTGGACTTCCGACTGAGTGAGATTCATTCTCTCTCCTACAAACTACCAGAGAAGAATCGGGAGATGTTGGAGATGCTCATTAAACACCTGGTCACGTAAGAGTTACTGCTCTCTCTCTGCATTAACAGTTTGGTTAAAATGTGATCTAGTCCAACCCAACTCGATGCTTGTTGACAGTGTGTGCAGTCACAGTGAAGACAACCGGATGACCCCTTCCAACATGGCAGTTATCTTCGGACCCACGCTGATGCGAGCGAAGGAGGAGACTGTGGCGGCCATGTTGGACATCAAGTTCCAAAATATTGTGGTTGAGATTCTGATTGAGGATTTTAAAAAGGTATGTATTCAGGGAACGCAGGGACGGCATTTTGTAGCACTTTAAGCAACAGTTTGCCACGTTAGGAAGCGTGCTAGGTCGCTCGATTGCTTATTATTTACAATTATTTCTCCCCTTTAATAATACCCATTTGTATTATATTTTATATCATTGGAAAACCTGATTAGTAAACTTTACAAGGTAAAACTTGAAAAGATCGTGCATTCGTGGAATGAGCAACACAGCTAAACGTGAAAAAAATGTGCACGATCCTTATAAGTTGTACCTCGTTGTACAGGCGACTAATCAGGCTGTCCAACAATATTTAATACAACACCAATAAGTATTATTATGGGGGAGAAATAATTGTCCGAAATAACGTTTCCAAACTTTCTTTGAGGAGTTTAAATACCAGACTTCAGCTGAATATGAAGCTGGAATCAGCAGCCAATTAGCTTATCTTAGTTTAAAGGCAGCCAGGCTGGCTTTGTTCAAAAGTAACAAAATCCGCCTAGCAACACCTGAGAAGTTAGGTAATTAAAATTAAATATCTAATTTGTTTAATCCCTCCAAAGCTGAGAGTAAAAACTGTGGTTTTCTGAACATAAAACCCATTTATGTTGTACTGTAGAAAATAACAGTTTTTGTTATTATTTTCTGCCTTCCTTCTCATTTCACTCATTCAGTCAGAGGCTTTAATCGTCGCCACTAAAGTGTTACTGTAACCCTTTTTCCTGTGATTTCAGATCTTCAGTTATATGCCAGAGGACAGCACTTCCCCACCCGTCCCTCCTCCACGGATCACCCCGAGAAAGCGGCAACCCATCACCATCTCCAAGCGCCCGCCTCGTGTTTACCAAGCGATCAGTCACGACAACTTCCGCACAGAGAGTAATTATCATCCTCATCATTATCCCTCCCTGTCTGAGCTCAACGTAGATTATTCTTTCTTTTTTATATTCTAGAAAACCACAAATCCCCTGCAGGTGTGTGTCCATGCAGCAGCATTACAACACATGATTACATATTCCATTTAAATGTCAAATCAAAGTTATTCTGTCTTTATTCCCTCATTATTGAAAGGAAATGTTTTCCTATAACATGTAATTTCTGTCTGTTTAAACCCCTCATCAAACTTTGAAATTCACTAACAAATGTTCTTGTTTTAAACCAGTTAACCAAGGTAATGATTCATGAATGTTTTCGACATTAATTTATCTGTATTGTTAAGTAATCTGCTGTAAATTTTACCCAAAATGTAGTTCTTAGAGGAAAACATCAACATTAAACTTAAGCCTGAAGAGATACGATTGTTTTAAAGTTTAGCTGAGCCGTCTCTGAGTGTTCTCACATTCATCTGTGTGTTTCCTTACAGATGGTCAGAACAGCAGCTCTGTCGTGGACGGTGACGTCTCAGCCAACCCTGTTCCCCTGCAGCGGTCTAAACCCCTAAGCTGCGCTCCGCTCGCTCCCAGAGAACCTCCTCCGAGACTCGCGCTGATGCCCAAACCATCGATCCGCCAGGATCGGCAGTCAGACTCCGATGAAACGAGGCAAAGGCCCGATTCTTCTTCGGCAGCGAACGGGGAGTCTGGAGTCTATGTGACCAGGGTGCCGTCCTTCCAGAGCAGGAGACCTCCTCCTAAAAGCGCTCCACCCACCAGAGAAGGTACGATAAACCCTCTGGATTCATGTGGTTGTAACTTCCTTAAAGCTTCAAGGTAACTGGAAAAGGCAGAATGAAAAAAGAAAAGAAATAACTTGAAAAAGAGTGAGACATCTTCTTGCTACGGAAGTTTTTTTTTGTTTTCCTGGGATGTTTTAGTTTTTTTTTTTCACCCCAAATTCATTCATTTGAAATTATAGCAACAGCATAATAATCTAGTTATGATTATTAATTAATTTGGG
>CAFUXE010000425.1:387402-403510 GCA_903364295.1 Serranus cabrilla | reverse complement strand
AAAATTCTCAGGAAAACAAAACAAAAAAAAATTCTCAGGAAAACAAAACAAAAAAAAACTCAGGAAAACCATTTTGTCCAGTGGCCACTCCTGGTATTGCAGGAAATTTTGGGATTGCCCATTGATGATTCACATACAAACCATAAACACAAACTCCTCCCTTTTTTAGAAACAAGCTCTATTCGTCTGTTTTGACACTATAATTCCTGGTCCTTCTCTTGCATTATCATGAGGCTAACTGTTTTTCCCCGGCAGATTCTGACGGCCTGTCCAGAACGAGGTCCTCAGAGAAACATGCTATTTGCAGACCTCCCGTCAGGCCTCCTGAGCCCCCCTCCAGACTTCCTGCTCCACTAAAGCCCCCGGGTCCAGCCGCCAGTGAGGGCTCAGCCACATCCTAGTAAGTGTCTTTTTTTAGAAGTCAAGCAGATCAAAAGTTCAGATTATATTCAACTATGGATCTACTGTTGGATTTTTTTAATTTAGTAATTTAAGTAAATGTTGGAAAGCGTCCTGCAGGCAAACTGTAGCATCCCTCAAGTCTTTAGTAGCTTTATCTGATCACAGCTACAAGGAAGGATGAGGAAGAGGAGGATTTGGGCTTCAGGAGCACCAGAACCACAGAACCACAGAGCTCGGAGGGCAGTAAAATAAGAGTTTTTCTAATGGGAGTCTGGTGCTCATTTGTCCACAGGCGTCACTAAACTTCAATCAGAAAGGACAATTTGTTGTAGTTGCTTTAACAATGAACTGTTTGTATGTCAAAGGGAGTCACTTTCAGTGAAATTATCACATGATTCTGCAGCTATCAGCTCAAGGAGCTTCATGCACGAACCACTTGTCCAAGCGGATGTTATTTAGGAGAACTTGTGGCATTCGAAGTGCAATCAGTTTTCTCTTGGGCTGAAACTCAGCTGGTTGACTTTAGTTCATCACGTTTTTACACAACTTCTGTTTTTTATGCAACTTTCACTTTTTTACGTAACACGTCAGCCTCGTAACTACTTCACTTTCGGCATTTAAGTACATTATTTTCCTGTTTAAACTGTCTTTTATAACGTCTAACCAGGAAGTTTTTTGTCCTAAACCTAGCTCAGTGTTTAATAGCATCTTTTGACGAATGCTCACGTGTTGTTATGGGCGGTACTGACATTGTCTATTATGCTGTTTAGGTTGGAGATCTTGTTGGTTTACCAAATACTGACTCTAAGATTTTTTTTTTTAAATCACACAAATAAGATATATCATTATGTTTTGTCTGTTTTATCTTCTTCTCTGCAGTGTTGCCTCTAAAACAAAGTTTTTTGAGAATGCCTCCCGGCACGTTGGCAGGTACGTGAACGCCACTTGTTTTTTCTGTCCTCTTCTTTAGTTTAGGGGCCTTATTACAGAAAAGGATCCTAACTACGTGTCCTGTCTACAGGTCATGTGTTGTGGTTGAGTTGAACATAAATTGTATAAAAGTTTAAATTGTAATTTATCTGTTTTTTTTGTCTTTAGTCCACCTGCCTCTCCGTCACCAACAACAGCAACAAATATAAAAAAAGAGGTGAGAATTTAACAGCATAAAGCTCTACTGAATAACTTAGAGTGAGTGTGCATTTGTAAAAAAATGTTTCTTATCCTCATTCTTGTTCTCCAGAATCAAAGTTAAGGAGACTCAGACCGCATCATGTGACCTCCACACGGGTGCTGATGGAGCTGGAGGGAGTCACGGTCGATGGACTCAGTGATCCTATCAGACTGATTGAGTGACTCTCCGTGAAACTGACTGTTCGATTCCATTAGATTTTTTAAAAGTATGAATGGTGAAACAAGGCAGCACGGTAGCAAATGGACTTCTGAATGAGCTCACAAAGTAATTTGATGAATATTCCAAATCTGGGATGGAGTAACCGAACTCGTTTCATGCCAATTATGTAAATTAATGCATTTTACAGTGTTTTAAAGTTTAAATAATCTTACTTAGACGTCTTCTTGACCACACTCTTAACAACTGTTGAGCGTTATCTCCCAAAGAAGACTAACTGATTAAACATTTAATCATTATTAATCTGAAAATGTGAAATTAGTCTTAACTTCTAGATTTTCTAAATGGACCATGTTGTGGTTTGTGAAGGAACTGTATGAAGAAAAATAACTGTAAGCTAGCTTTCCTCTTTGGGGTGATTATCTCTGTGGAAGCTGTTTTAAAAACAAATATTTAATTAGAATTGATACGTCGTTCAGCCATGAGTCACTTTTTAAAAGGCATTACAAACAAAGTATTTGGCTACAGCTTTTATTCCAGTCAGTGTAGCTTGAATGTACATAATGAATATAATGCTAGTGTTAGTTTAATATGGAGTTATTGAACAGGTTCACTAGTGTACATTCCCTCACTTCTTTCCTAATGTAGGTTGTAGGTCAAGTTTCATGGAAAAATCCTTGAAGTTCACCTGAATTTGTTGCACCTCAGATCATTTGTTGGGATTATGAACTGATTGTTACAATATGTGAAAATAACACTCCAGTGTTTTGTTTCTTTGATTTTAAAATAGTTTTAATGTTTACTTTACTCTTTTTTTTGTTTTTGATAACCCAACTTGCAAATTCTGGTCGTGTGGGTAGATTTGTGTAAAATAAAAATAAAATAAAATAAACATCCAAAAGTTATGACTCGTGCATTTTTTTTTTTAAATAGCTGTGTTACCATTAACTTCTGTCCTTTCTCTTGCCAGAAATCAATCAATTCATTTCCACTAAATTAATATTATTTTTATTGTTAGGTGTTACTCTCTGAGGAGAACAGTTAACATTTCTTTATGAAAAAAATTAATCGGCGCCTGTTTGACCAATTAATGCCATAAAAGAGAGACAAACACTACAGATACCGAATCTTGAGTTTTATGAGTTTCTGTTTTTTTAGCTTTATACAAAAGACGTTTGTGCAGATGCAGCTTGTAAGAGATTTGACCGTGGTGTTTGGGCCTTATTCAAGTTTGTTTCAGTCATGTTTCTGGTCACCGGCTGATCGACATTGACATTCATGGTGAGTTAAGTTCCTCCAAAACACAAACATCTCCACAGTAGCACTCAGCCAGAACTATCTGTGGCTCCATCGGTTACATTCATAAATGTCTTCATGATTTAAAGTGTGAAACACGTCAATAATTTAGGGAACTGATGCAAAAATAAAGAAACACTTTTCAAAGATTGAGTGTGATGAAAGAAAATGTCGCACATATTTATTCTACTTCACGCACATCTAATCAGGAGCATGGGGCCCAACACTGAACCCTGAGGGATCCCAGACAAAGAATGAACTGTTGGATTGGAAAAATGTCTCCGTTTAGATATAATTTTCATCTCTGTCATGATATTTTATAACTTTACATATAAAGACTTAGTATTAAGCTGGCGTTCCTTATTATCTGCTTATATGGGGCAGCAAGCTAAGTAAGGCATGTAGCACCCTATCATGTAATAATTTCCTGATAATGTCATAAAATTTGCACTTGACGTGATCAAAAATGTAATAAAACCCAAAATGTAATAACTTCATCAATAATGTAACTAAGCAGACCTCCGCCAAGGCAATAGGGTCACTTACACAACACCAAACTGCCACCATCTAGTGGATGGCGGCAGTTAGTGAAGGCAATAGGGTCACTGACGCAATAATATAAATTCACAATATAAATTCCAGATGTTCCGGATCACCGATCAACACCAAAATCTAATCACATGCTCCTTGTCCCAATACACACATTGTCCAGAAATTTAAATCAAATCCATGCAGAACTTCTTGAGTTATTTTGTACACATACATATTGCAATTGCATATTACACGTTTTTACGTAACTTATTTTCTACAAAACATCCATTTTTTATGTAACTCGTCACCTTTGTAACTACTTTACTTTTGGCATTTCCATACATTTACGACAAAGTCAAAGGCAGAAGACTGTCTCTGCTTAATTTTAAGGCAATTTATTTGTTGTTGTTCAGACTGAATGCCACACATTGAGAGGCTCACGGTCATGCGTCATTGCGTGTCTAATAGTAACATAATGTTTGCTTTCTTCCATGTGATAAATTTCATTTGTTTCAGAGTCAGTTCAGCCCCTGTGGTGTGATATTTTTGGCAGACTTTCTAGCCATCTGACTTTGACCACAACCTTGCGCATACTTACCAAAACAAGCAGCCTTTAAGGGATAATAAGGTCTGACTTTTATTCACTTCTAGACAAATCTCTGGTTTCAACAGGAATCACAATCTATTAAAGGCTAAGCTACAGGCAAGACTGTTGGTTTTTCATGCACTGATAAAATCTGAGATTTGGTGCCATTTTGCTGTCTTCTCTCACAATGTGAACTTTGTCTATTGTGCTTTTGAAAATGTCATCAAACAAGGTTTAAATTATGCTTCATTTGCATATTTAAAGAATAAATTTCAGAGACTCAATGCAAGTAATCAGCTCGGGACTTTTTTCTTGATTTTACCGGTTAGTTAATTTATTTACTCGATTCACTTGTAGTGTCTTTTTTTTTCCTCAAACTGAGCCTCAAATCTCAACTTCCAGTTTCATTTCTGTCTACATTGAGAATGTCTTTACAGAGGGGTTTGTTTATATATAATCCATAGCATGATTTATATCACATTTTATTCCTGAAAACATGGCGCAAATTGTTTTTTTTGTTTTTTTAAAGAAAGAAGTTGTTGACAGTATCTTCTCATTTAAGGAAGAATAAAAAGATATTAAAAACCTTAGACTCTTGTTTGTCAACAAAATAAAACAAGAATTCCAGATTCTGTTGTGGAAATACATGCACATATTTAATAAGATAATGCCTCATTTTCATGTTAAAAAATAAAATTTCAGAAAACTTAATGTATGTTATCAACTGGGGAAAATTAATGCTGATATCTATCGGTAAAGTTTTTTTCTCCCCTTAAGGAACAAGATGCAATTAAGTTTCCAACCCGAAACATTCCAGATTAAACAGAGAACTGCACCTTTTTCTAACAGTATGCACTCAGTGGTTTAGTATAACCAACTCTGACAGTTTTTTAAATTACAGTTTTGTTTTATTTGTTGTTTCTATTACCATCCAATCCTCCCGCCACATTCCAGCTTTCACCGCCAGTTACAGCCTCGCCTCCTCTCCTCTCCTCACCACTTTCCAGTTTAAATTCAAATCTACCTAAACTGCTGCACCAAGATCTGGGGCCGGTGGAAATTCCCTTGCCGAAATGTGCCAGTTCCTATGACCTTCAGCTTCAGTAAACGAATATCCTGCCAAGTGTCAAACTCTCAAATATGGTACAAAAGAATGCGAGTTCTCAGTGAGCAAAGCATGTGTTTTACCAGCTGTCCAAAGTGAATTAAACATGTATTTAGTGTTAACATATTCCACAACTGCTTTACTTTGGGAATGCATCATGTACTATCTGATGGTATCCTGTTTACCAGCTATCTACGGCACATTTCTCTGTGTTACCATTTTCTTTCATGCTTTCATGTAGCAATGCAAGTTAGAATCCAAACCATTAAAATAAAGTCTTTACTTCTCATCCTCTTTCTCTTTTCTTTTCTTTCAAAGACGGCAGAACCATTTGGACTTAATGACATCTCTGCTACTTTCTAAATAAATCCATCTCGTACAATTACTTCAAACAAAGAGCCAGAATTATTTTAATTGCCTTTAAAAGACGCTGCAGCTTTACACCGTTGAAAAACACACATATTGAAAAACACACAAGTCACAAAAGGTATAAATCATACAAGAGATGACTCTGAAAGTCAAGTGTTGAGACACCAAAACAGACATTGAACTAATCCATATATACAGTTACTGTAGCATGTACAGAGAACCAGGTTAAAATGCAGTACAATGGGCACATACCAGCTATTGTCCGTTGACATAATACAAACACTGTAGCCTGCTGTGATTAAATCAGAAGAGTAGTAAAAATGTAAAGGGCAGCGAGGTGACCCACTGGCACTGTTGGTGCCTTCAAATCCCCTCAACGCATAATCATAAAGCTAAAACAGCATCAAAACGGAAACATTATTTTTAACCAGCATTATTTCATAAGAGTAACAAAACGTCTTACAATGTAGTGCATTCAGGAAATGTAAAAAGGCTTGATAACCATCTTTTAATTGGAATTAAACCTGATGCTTCCAATCATTGCAGTGCTTTTATACGTGCAAAAATATATAATTTGGGTTCTTATGTTTTTAATTAGACTCCTGTGTTGAAATGACAACATTTGCTCAAGGGTCAGGACTAGGGTTGGGTACCGAAACGCGGTGCCGACGTAACCAGTAGTTACCAGACCAAATAATTTTACCACCCCCTTGTTCTGGTGTAAACATGCGTGACGTCAGTGACGCTACTCTACACTTATCGTGACCAAAACGGCTAAATGAAAAAACGCGTGTAATTCATTTTATTTGATTAGTTTGAATGCAATGTTATTGATACGGCTAGCGTTAGCGGGCTAGCATTCGCGGGCTAGCGTTAGCGGGCTAGCGTTAGCTTAATCAGTGTTAAGAAGAACGTAATCTCCGTCCATAGCGATCAAGACGAGCACCACACGTGTTGTACCAGATTAGATGTTTGATTACTTTTTATTAATCTCCACCATATTCTATTGTTTACAATATTGTTTTATTTGTTATTATGTACATTTTATTTTATATTTGTTTATTTATTATTGCCATATGTTACTTGTATTTATATTGTTTAAAGATTTACTAAGTTAAGTTAATATTGTATTCAATTTGGCCCTGGAAATAAAAGGGTTTATTTGACATTGTGTGCGGTTTCGTTTATTTAAGTACCAGTTCAAGAACCGCTGAAGCACCAGAACCGTTTAAAAAGTACCAAGTAGGAACCGGTATCTGATAAAAACCCACCCGATACCCAACCCTAGTCAGGACTATAATTAGCTGTTGTGATGGGTTCAGGTCTAAAGGATCCCCTGAACTGGTCCAAAGCTCCTGGATTTCATTCCTTT
The DNA here is from genome assembly GCA_903364295.1 of Serranus cabrilla. Classification (NCBI taxonomy): domain Eukaryota; kingdom Metazoa; phylum Chordata; class Actinopteri; order Perciformes; family Serranidae; genus Serranus; species Serranus cabrilla. The sequence continues at coordinate 396,501 of CAFUXE010000425.1, read as the reverse complement.
TCACATTGCAAATATTGTATAAAAAGACAAGATAAGGACTTAAAGACATTAATTTCTGCAGTAGAAGTAAAGAATACTAAACGCTCAACCGAAGTTTATGAATGAATCAGTTACAAAACACAGTGAAACTGGCTGGTAAAGTCGACTCATCACTGTACAACAGAAAGGCGTCTCTGACACACGTCCCATGCATTGGACACTGATGACACTCAGAGACACGTGGATGTCCATGCATTGCTTTTTGTAGAGCTAAAACTGATGCATACAGGTATACAAACACATGGTGCATGCATCCACAAGCTCGTAAAAGAAATGTGGAATTGTTAAAAACCGTTGAAGTTATAAAACATTGTACCACAGGAGTGGATTTGAAGTTGGATTGTGATAAACACGTGGATCTGCTACACTTTGACTCCGAAAGATTAAGATCAAGTAGACCAAGCTGTATGTACAAAGTGCCTTATGTTTCACCAACTATTATGCTTTTTTAATTAAAATACAAAAAACACGGATGATTACTTTCAACAGTTTGGCTAAAGTGTCTTTGATCATTTATCTTCAAAGCATTCCTCAGATTTCACTCTTGGTTTTCATCTCTGAGGTTTGGCAGCGTCCGTCAAGGACATCTGAAGCCCTTCCAGTTGTACGTTGGCTGTAAGTTTCTATTTGTTGTCACCGTCCTAATCTAAGATCGCTGGCACTTTGAATCAGGATCTCATTGCCTGTATTTGGTGCCATGCTCTCCAATCCCTGCTGCTGCAGCCTGCCGCACACAGCACGACGCTGTCAACACCCTGCTGTCTGACAGCGAGGGTGAACTCTGCTGTAAGGCACAGTGCTAAGTGCAGACAACTTAGTTTTAACAATCTTTTGGCTCAAGCAGATAATTCACCACAAGCCTTTGCCTTCATATGCTTTCTAGGAAATGCAAAAACAAACCTAAACTGTCTAAAGGCACTATATCTAAACTGACACAGCCTGGCATGCAGAACATCTCTGTGAGAAAAAAGTATCAAAACTCCGATTTCACTCATGCCAAGTACGTGCTTTTACCCACCACATATTTAGAAGTAAAACATCAAGAAAACAGCTTTTCACATTTGCTACCAATGTGATGAGAAATGATTCAATAAGCATGCACATGTGCTGCATTGGCTCTGGGTAATGTACAGTTTAATGTTGTTTCTCTCAGGTGGTGGGGTTCAGAGGGTTAATCTTCAATAATCAGATTTTTTTAACAAACAAAAAAAACAAAGATATACCCTACCAGCGCCTATGATTTCTGTCACAAACCCTTTAATTATTACATCTAGTGGGACATTTTCTGGCAAGTGGTAGTAAAGATTATGTACTTCCATTGTTGGATTTCAATATCAGTAACCACGACTCTGCTTCACTTTGAACACTGATTGTCAGAGCAATGTTTTTACCCATTTGTTAGAAAGTTTAACACAAATTATGCAGAAGTTACATTTTAAAAACAAATCTACATTTCTAATTTTAAGGCACTTAAACGCCTCCAAAGTTGTATTTTAGCACTCTCGATTTCACAAGCAGCAACACGGCTGCACCTTGAAGGCAGCACTTAGAAAAAGTTGTTGGGAAACAAGTATTTATATGTTTCTGTGATCCAATTCTCCTCCGCTCTTTGGGACGTCTCTTGTGTTTTTGTAGTATTCATGAATACCCTGTCAAGCGTATGTAAAATTAAGGTCACATGCATCTTCCAAAATGTTTTTAGGTTGGTGTAATCCTGTTTGTAAAGTAGCAGCGCTGCTCAAACTCTCCACTCAGAGATAGCAGAGCTGTCAACAGGTGATGCCTCGCAGCGCTTCAGATAAAAGCTTTAACACTTCTGAACAAACAATCTCAATTATGGCTAAAAGGAACAAAAAAAAAACTTGAAAAACAAAACAATGATTACAGGACGGGGCTAAGAGCGATTAGACTGAAGATGTAGGGAAACAGTACCGTCGTTAAAGTTTATGGAGGCAGCGAAGAGGAGTCACTTTTTGATAAATTAAAAAAAAATCCTTCTACTCGTGAAACAAGATCGGTTTAGCCAAACCTGCCAGGATCTTTGGTACATGTACGGAGATGATTTCTCCGATCATCTCTGGAAAGCTGACCTTCGTGGGGAGCGACTGAGCCTGGACGAAAAGGTCGAATGTGAACTGATGGAGCTTCTTCACCGTCTGAAACAGAGGAGACACAAACATAAGACATTACCGTATTTCTCGGACTATAAGGCGCACTTAAAATCCTTAAATTGTCTAGAAAAACAACAGTGCGCCTTATGTATGAATTCTGGTTGTGCTTACTGACCTCGAACCGATTTTATGTCTGGATTTAAAGTTGTCAGATTCAATTAGCTTGAATGCTGCAATTTTTCTGTTGGCTATTAAAAACCAGGTATGACGGAGAAGTAGTGCCACATTTAGAAAAAAAATGTATTACGAGATTAAAGTTGTAAATAATGAAATAATTACGACAATAAAAGTCGTAAATAATGCATTAATTACGAGAATAAAAGACGTAAATAATACACAGGAAATTATAATTTGTTTAATGTGTAAATTCAAAGAACTAACTATACTTATTTTGTTCGATTAATTGATTTATTGTTTATATATATTCGGCAAATGTTTTGTTTATGGGTGGAGTTTTTAAATTATATAAGGCAGGATGCACAGGTGGAAGTGATGATATATGAAGTATAAAGTTACATAAAATCTAAATACTCAAGTAAAGTACAAGTATGTAAGTAAGCGTACTGAGTTATATTCCACAATTGTATGTATGTGTACAAGAATCAACTAATCAGAAAGTGTGTTTTACCATCTGGAGGGAGTCCAGGAGTCGGGTGAGCTGGTAGAACCTCTGAGGACAGTTGGACGCCATTCGATAGCTAATGATCCGACCGAGTTCGTTGATGTAGGTGAGACGTAATTCATCGAAGTACTCCTGACTCTTCAGGCCGTCGACCGGAACTGGTGAAAACGGGAGAAAAAAAAACGGTTTTGGCTTCATGCTCGACAGTTTTCTGGCCGCGTGTTCTGACCCTCGGTACTCACCGATGCTGAAGAGGAGCAGCGCTTTCATGCAGAGGAACTCTTCCTGAGTGATCTGCAGCAGCAGGAACTCCTGCGAGATGTGTTTCATCCGCATGCAGTGCTCGTACATCGTGGAAACGTGCATCCGGTGTCTGCAGATGTAAAGAGGTCGGGGTGAGAGATGTCACGAAGACGCAAAGGACAAATTGGTTTATACCGTGGACATTTTCTCTGAAATGAATAACTGTGGAGGATGTCAGAGGTCAGATCTGTATCTATAAAGGGTGTAATGGGAACACTGAATTGGAAAAAGATGTTAAAAATAGAATAAATATCTTCCTTTATGATTGGCTATAAACTTCAGTGAGATGTTTAAGTCATTTATATCGTAGTATTATGAGGAGATTGGATATTTCATGTTCATCATGCCTGAACATTCATGGGAGAAGAAGAGTGGGAGAACAGGCATCGTGACCCAAGTGTGCTTTCTCTATTGAGCCTGATGAAACCATTCTGTCTTTATTATGAATGAGGAAAGAGACAGTTTGTAACATATTTTCATGCTGTGAAGAGACGACATACAACTAAATAGAGCTGAATGTTCTCCGTCTCTGTGGAAATGGAGTCAGAGTTTTAGAAATGCGGTCATATAATTGTACATCATACACAGATAAGTGTGTAATCCAATTATTGCGGTCTTTTTGGATGAGTCAATCTCTGCAAACTTTTAGGCAAACTGCGCAGTGAAAGCTCGTCTGTCGGGCCAAGAACATCCAAAAAGCACCTGAGCAAAAACTCTTTACCCTCCAAAATCGCTGCTCCCGTTACACTGTGCATGTGTTGTTCCCCAATGATACGACGCCATTCATTCTGTGACTTGTCCTGAAGGGTTTTTCCTTCTGATGCAGCGCTTCCTGGCAGTCGTCTTGATTCTGCACCAAGCGGCAACCTCCGTCACGGGGCAGTGAAGCCTATGCGTAAGTGCCAAAAACTGCAATTCCTCGACTGGCCTCTAGGGGCAGGCTGCAGAAGGGAGCAGATTAGATTGACCCTCATGTAAAAATGTCCAACTTCACGGTATAAAAACACTTATTTACAGCCTTGTTCAAAAAACGGCTCTACTCTCAAAAGTAAAGGTCCCTCCATGACAACTCTTTTTATATCTCACTAGTTTAATTTTTTAAAATTCTGCATAATTAAGGGTGTTCCGCTTTGAGTGACAGGTCGGTGCTGTACTAGCCGCCGCTAGCTACCGCTAACTGCCTCTTGGCCCCTCCGCTTAGCTAATGACTCAGCTAAATCGACACATTGAACTTGATCTGTTGGTATCGTTCGGATATTTTATGCAAACATTGGATTGATAAAAAATCTTGCTGTGCTGTTGATTGTTCTAACAGACCGTCAAAGAAGTCTGTGTTCAAGTTTTTTCGGTGAGTAAAATTCTATAACTATTTTATTTATATGTTCGTACTAATCATCTGGTGTAGCGGTCCACACGTAGCTCTTTAATTAACGAGGGGCAGCAACTCAGAGCGGCATGTAGCACCCGCTTAGCATCGGTAGCATCAGAGTAGCATGTAGCCTAGCTCCTTAGCCTCAGCTAGCTCGCTAGGTGGGCGTGTTTTAGTCCATGAGCCGCCTTAGCTTCAGCTCTCTGCCTTTCCGGGGACTTGGGTGGAGTCAGCTTTGAAAATGGCGACTGTGTGAACGCCCAAAAGGCTTTACTTGCGCTTTTCAGAAACCTTTGGGTGGCGTCACGGAGGCTACGTCCATTATTTTTAAAGTCTGTGTTGGACATGCGTCAGAAATACCGGATGGAAATTGCCACTACATACGGTGTGAGCCAACAAGACTGAGTATTACTGCACTCTAGCCGGATAAAGAAACCATGAAGCAGCAAATCACCTGCAGCTTTGGACGTGTTCCCGAGTCAACTGCTCGAAACACTTTCAACATCAACAAACCTGAAAACTCCAAAGGGAATTTTCTCTCCGCGCAGACAGCAACAACAGATCTGTACGACCAAAACACCACAGATAACTGACACAAAATCACACCATTCACAACAAATCAGTCAGTCTCTTCATAAAAAAAGAACTGTGTATTTCCCCATTCCAGAAAGAATAAAGACAGGGACTGGTGTTCGTCAAAGCAAAGCTGTGAATCAGAGGAATAAAATGTTTTTTTACGATTCCTGGCACAAATAAACAAACCCACTGTTTGCATGGCTGAAGTTTATGTGAATATGTGTTCCTTCATGATGCTGCATGTTTGTTTTAGACACTTTGACACATAAACTCAGCCACTAGCTTTTCATGGTGGAGGAGACAATTAAGGAGCAGACAGTGAAGCAAATAAAACCACATATGGCAATGTAGAAACGAGAAAAGCCGCGTTCTTTCTTCTCGTTTCTTCATGTTTATATGAAAAACTAAACCAAAACACAATTATTCACTGTGAAAACAGTTAAAAAAATGTTACATTTCTGCCACTTAAATCCTACACACTGCTCCTTTAAATCAGTTATAGCAGCAGCTGAAATGGTGTATAGAAACCTAGATGAGAATTAGTATCAAAGCAGATATAAGTTTTTAAATGTTACAATAAATTTCTACAACAATTAAAGTAAAACCAGGGAACTGTACGCCTGATTTGATTGCGGTGGTCTTTTTAAAAAGTAAGGTATCCAAGTACACCTTCACCTTTAGTTCAGTGAAAAAGCCCAACAATCTTTCAATCATTCCTTAATTTAGCCTCCAATTACGAAGCCTGTGCCGGGTTTTTACCCCTCTTAAAGTACGGACTTGGCCCGGCAGGAGACGGTAAGCAGCAAATTTACAAGATGATGAGGAGCACTTCAGTCCATTAACCCTTGATGCTAGAATTTATTTCAAATTGCTTAAATTATCCACCTTTCTGACTTCCACCAGCCTCAATTTAATCCTCAAAATCTGAACTACTGATCCACCACACCTTAAAACAGCTGAATAAATGACTCCTATCATCATAGGAAACTTTTTCCTGTTCAGTTTCCAAGAAGTGGACTTTGACTCTGGCCAAAAGTATGGAAAGAATGAGAGAGAAACAACTACATTTCCCCTGTAAGCTTATTTAAAACTTTCATCTTGAATCTGTTTGGGAAGGCCTGATGTTTCCCACCTGCTCACACAGGCATTTACTGTCCGCTGTAAAAGGAAAAACACCTGCAGAGACATCACTGAATTGGAGGCGGCCAAAAGTGAAGCAAAGGAAGTTTGAGTTCAAAGCAGTTTTCTGCTCTCTCAATCAGATTTAAATAAAAATCCAATTAATCTGATGCAGTTTATTCATCAAGGAGAGTATTGTTCAGCCTGTGAAAACTGTTGTATAATGCTGTGGCTGTGAACGGGCTTTCAAAAGTCACTCTGATGATGTAATAGTGATGTCATCAAGGTTATCTCGGGCGTGCAGATGTTTTCCAGCCTGATTTGGGTTCGAGTTTTAATGATTTAAACCGTATACTTTATATAAAGGTAGAGGACAAGAAAGCTCCCCAAAAGTGAAGCTAAAATGTCTAGATCGCCACCTGCTGGCTGGCTGCAGTATAGCTCATAAATTAGCGCAAGTTAGCGCCAAGCTAATAAAATCTCATTACAAATGTATTTTTCCCCAAATATCATCATGTGATGTGTGTTCATTAACCATCTGAACCTCCATGGAATCAATGACAATGACATAAATCATGAAAAAAAGATCAAATGCAATATGAATTTCTGTGATAAATAACTTTTTGAATCAAATTCAATTTATATAAACAGCACTTTTTCAAGTGCCCACAGATGTCATGAATATTGGAGAAAAAAAATAGATGTCTACATTCTATACATATTGAATTATATACATTTTTCCAGCCTCTCTTGTCCTCTCCTCTCAGCTCTGTGTAAACAGATTTTCAGTGAATATTTGTCACGTGACCGTTGGTCTCAGCAGAATCAATCATGGCTTCACAGAGTCTCTGAGGAGCAGAATTTAATGTTTTTAACAGGATCTAGTTATTACAAACTGTTAATATTTGGCAACATTTTAAATGAGACATGTAGAATAAAGAGATTTTAACAGAAATATCACAATTTTATGCCTCGTTTTGGTCACTTTTTATAAGGGAAACTTTAGTAATGATGATCCATGATCCATTCAAGGAATGTTGGAAAGTGCAAATTGCGTTAATGCCTGTTTTTACAGTTTCTTTCTATGGTAAAGGATGTATATTTGGTTTTTAGATACATTTTAAGATGTATTACTGCACAACTGGACCCATTACAACCCAGTTTAGTACAGCAGCATGAACATGATACACAGCTGCTCATAAGAATAGGTCTATTCTTCTACTCACTCAATATAATATAATAACATAAATTTACTGTAAGCAGTATGAATCACTAAAACTTCTGACAGATGCATTTGTTTGGCAGAGAAACAGCAGCATTGCATTTACAAGTGCACAAAAAAACAAAGCACTTTAGAATAGTAAAAATAATGTTCTTAAAATGTAATGTGTAAAAAATCCTGCATACTTTATATATTAACTATCCTTCCACCGATCTATGGCAGTAAACATTTGATAATAATAAATGAGACCATTAATATTCCTCACTAACACTCAGACAGACCTCACCACTGTTGTTTGTCATGAGTAATATTCAGGGCTGAATCAGTGAGAGTTTGAATGCTGGAAACTAATGTCCCTCACTTTAATCTCACAGTAACAAAAGAACACCTAAGGAGGAAATTGGAGGAACATGGTCCTTAAAAGCTTGCAACCATTTCTACTTCACATTTATAAAATTCTAGAGATGTCTTTGTGTTTGTGCATGAGCTGGAGAGTAAATGAGAGAAAGATGGACAGAGAGAAACTGTATTATTATATGAGAGCACCAGCTTGCTCACTGCCAGAGATCTCTGGAAACCATTTTAGAGAATAATACTGAATTCAAAAACTGTACATACTCGTTGAACACAAGATCTGGGGCGAAGTAGAGCATCCTGCCGTTGGCGTTCTTATAGGACCGCCATCCAAGAGCGAACACCATCACCCCCATCCAGGACTGCTGGATGACGGTCATCTGGTCGTCCACATGGAGATTTCTAAAACCTGAGGACAAAATCAATCATTAGCATCAATAAATACAACACTGTGGCATATTTTTGCACTGAAAGAGACACTATTTATTGACTATTTTTACGGTCAAATGAGCATTTACATTAAAGTAGTCCTTGGGGAACATGCTTTTTTTCCAAATAAATGAAGGCGCCACTTAAAGACATTACACCCCAATCATGCTGATAAGCCGCTGGAGTTTTTTCAGCAAAAACGTGCCGAATATTGCCAACAATCGTCCCGATTTTAAGTTATTCTTTGTTGTAAGTTGAACTATATTTCCTTCTTTTTTCTTTTTTTGTTTTCTTTAATGTTAATATGGATACAATGTGATGCAGAGGTGTACTTATAAGAATTTTATAGACAAATTATACTATTTATAGTCGTGGCGGAGTGTGTGTGTGTGTGTATGTTTGGGGGGGTGTAACAGAAAATAATTGAGAAGCACTGCATTAAACTGATAATCCACCAACAATCTTTAGTGCATCAAACAAATAATTTTAAACAGAATGAAACAAAACTACAAGGAACACATAGAAGGAATTTGCTGCATTGTTCTGGTGCATAACAACAAAGCTATTAGCTGTTAGCACTCAGCTAAACAGCGGCTTCATAATCCTCCTACCTGGCAACCCTTTCGCCCATTTGACCACTTTGACCAGCTGCCTCTCTCCCAGCTCGTTGAGGCTGGTGAGCAGCGTGGCGGCGGAGTCCGGCTGGCAGTAGTCGTGCCCTGCGTTCACCACCTCGGGCTCGATGGACTCCAGGATGTTGAGGAAGACCCGATGGGAGCTGAAGTTCAGGCCTGATTTGGGAGAGATCCTCTGGGCGTCGGCAGGGTCCTGCAGCAGATGATCCTCTTCAGGGTTTTTGTGTTGTCCAATTTTCTTCAGTTTACGAGCTACAAAC
>CAFUXE010000425.1:362504-373928 GCA_903364295.1 Serranus cabrilla | reverse complement strand
TTGGTAATATTTGAAATATAAAAATCAGCTCTGGGATCCACATCCAAGCAAAATGTCAAAGATGTGAAGCTGCCAAATATATTCCAACACCAGAATGGAAATTCAAAGTTTGCAAAAGTTTATTAAAAGCTGACTGATAATGTCAGAAAATACACTTTTGTCTTGTGCAGTGGACTTTTTTCATTGAATCTGTTGAGTTTGACATTTGGTTTCTAACAGAATAAATGTATTAAAAATGTTTAAAAGCTGTCTGTAAAAGAAGCTCATGTCTGGGGTCAGATAAAAGTCAAACTGTGGCTTTAAATTATAGGGTAAGTGCACATTTTGTTGCAATATCTTATAAAACTCAGAGCAAAAGTCCTTCTTCTCTGCTCCCGAAACAGGATTTCAGCGTCTCTACCTAAGTGCATTTTATTATTATTGTTATTTAAACTAATGCATGTTTTACCTGGTGTCATTGTAGGCGACATCCAGCCATTCACCCACTTCCGTCTTCACGTAGTGGGAGTTGGGATACGGCGTCCTCAGCATCCCGCCCGGGTACCACTGCTCCGGGCGCGCGGCGCTGCGCTCGTATGGATTACATATGAAGGCGGTGTCTGCCCCCGAGCTGTGCGCATTCACGCACTGCCTCGCGCCCCAGCACTGGGTGTTGTACTTGTCATTAAAGGTGTAATTACTGCCCCACAACGCCCCGGAGGACTCGGCGCCCTCACATTTCACTTTGACGCTGTATTGTTCCGGCTGGTAGCCACCGAACTTGCTCTCCATGGCCTCCCCGAAGTCCCTCGCCTCCTCGTGGGGCTTGAAGACGCGGCACGGCCGCTCCGTCGCCGTCTGACAGAAGTGTGCCAAGTTGCCTGGCGCGGATGGGGCGTAAGGGCAAGAGGCTGCACGCGCTGAGTCCAGATGATCTATCTCCTCTGCAGTTATGTCATCAGCCTCGCACAGTGTGAAGTTTCGCTCGTCTGCAGACGTCCGAGTGGAGGTGGAGAGGTGCTGCAGGCGCGCGGCAGTGTCTGAACTTTTGAACATCTCCACCAGTTTCAGGGATCGGTCGTCCCGGTCCACAGCAGCCGGAGCTCCGGGACAGTTCACGGCTCCGAGCAAGTACTCTCCTCGCATCTGGTCGCTGGCAGCACACGCCGGGTGGAGAGCAGCGTCCATGTCGCCGCTGTCCGCGCACTCCGGGGCCAGTCCCAGCGACACGGACACCGCTTTGCACAGCTCCCTGGCTGTTTCTGAGATTGTGGCGCAGGCAGAAAAGGAGCGACTGTCGCCCACACGGCAGTCAGCGTTTAACAACTCCTCCTGAGGAGCAGCAGCTGTCTGACACCACTGTTTTTCCATGTCACAGGCTTGCGGGATAACATGTCCGGAGCTGTAATTGTTTGCGTCTGCATGGTCTGTCTCTCTCAGCCAGCCGACACCGTTTCCTGCTGAGTTTTTGGTGAAAAAGACGCGACTTTCTTCAGTTTTTAGCGCCATGTTGGAAGCGCCCGTCTTTATTTTACTCCCCCCCTTGTGCCAAATTTTGCTCTGAGATAACTGATAAGTGTTTACCCTGCCAAGAGACTGAACTTTGCACGACAAAGGTTTGTGCAGCTCTCACGTTGTGAAAAAAAAATGTTTTGATAAAGGTCCTCGGGGAGCTACAAGAGTCACAAACTCCTCCTAAAATAATCCCCAGAGTCAGAGACGCTCAAGTTGGGTTTGCTGAGGAGTGAATCAGGAGAGGACCGTCAAACGCCACGTTCAGTTCATCTGCACGATTTAACAGTTTTATACACTTAGAGGAAACATTCACGGTTATTTTTCAGACTGTTGTGTCTCTAATGACACCAGTATATTTCCTATTTCAGCCCGTGCACTGCAGCCACTGCTGTTTTTCCCTTCCTAGATAAATATAAAAATGATTTAATCATTTTCCAGAGGTGTTCCCACACTGCTCCAAAGTTTGCAAGCCAACAACAAGTGGTCAGTCATTCAGACACTACATGTGGCAAGCACACACCACACTGCCAGGATGAACTAACGGGTCAAAAGGACATTTTTTTAAATTTAGTCATCACATCAGGAAGAAGCGGAGGTTTGATTTCATGCAGGCATTTTTCGGTAATGTACAACACATTTCCTGACTGATGTCCACAAATGATTTACAGAGCCATCAGGGAGAACACAAGTGTTGCCACCACACACTCAAGTTAAGAAATGAGGTTTGTGCTGTATCAGTCAATCAACACACACACATACATACACACACACACACACCACCCACCCGTCTGTCCGCCCACAAACCAACAACTTCATAATTAATAGTGGTAATAAGAACAGCATTCAGTAATAATTAAAAACAAGGACTGAGGAAACACCAAAGCAAAAGCAACCGATTAAATTATATAAATAACCTAAATCAGCAGAAAACAACAAGTTAATCAGATAAAAATAATAATAAACCTATGTAAAATAATAAAATAATTGTTAATATCAAAACCGAATTAAAGACTACACTAACAAGTAAAAATATAGTGAATAATTAAACAGATATACAAATAAATAAAACTGTTAAAAGCTTGATTTTGCTTTTAAAGCTTAATGTGTTTATCGGGGGAATTCAGAACTTATTTAGTAAACTCTCACGCCCTGATTCCCCTGATTTCACGAGTGTTTTCCCAACTCAACAATGAGTTTTCACTTCATGTTGGAGCTTCACTGTGCACAGCCTGTTTCCACAATCATCTGCTGAAGGAGAAAAGTTCCTTAAATCTGAGTTTAAAGGGGACAGTTTGGATTTTTATGATTTTTTGAAGTGAGCTTGTTTGAGTTCAGTGTGTTTGACTTACAGTAGACTGCAGACCGCATGGCCCCGGCAGCAGCTTTCAGTCACCTGAAAAACAACAAAAACACTTTATCAGTTTTACTGCAGACTACATTTAGATCACTTCACCTTCGTCTTAAAGTGCAGAGAACTGAAGGTTATCTACACTCTCAAAGCCACCAGACTCCTTTGACAAAAACAGTCATTTTAACCTCCAAGAACACAGAACAAAACTTGAGTCTGCACACAGAAATAGGCTCCGGATGCATTTTTCAGTCTGCAGACTTTGTTTTTGCAGCACTTGTTATTTAATATTTTAATTTGATGTCTTAAACCTTAGATGCATGCAAACATTATGTTGTATTTTCATTGACAATTTGTCAGCATATCCATTTCATGTCCACACTGAAAAAGGCACAGTAATCACTGCCCCATGGCGGCGCGCTGAGTGCACCTCTCCACTGTTTGGGATAGACAGATGGAGCATCTCCATCATGTTTTGTGGGAGTTCCTCAGTTGAAGAAGCTCCGATTGTGGAAAAAAAACCTTTTAAAAGGTTTCTTAAATTACTTTAAGAGCACCATTCAGCTTTTGGAAAGGTTTGGCACCTCTTTCCTTTCCTCCAGCCGCAGCCACAGCAGCTGAAGGCCGGGGGTTTCCGGGAAAGAGCGGCGCTCGTGAGGTCATATGGCTTCCCAAGTTGGAAATTTGGCCAGAAAAAGCTATTTGCATGTTTATAACGGCAGCTGAAGTAACTAAAGGAGTTTCCCTTTCTTGGGACTTTGACTTTGTCGCATTCCGATCTCATCTCGTTTGTCACTCTCATGCTCCAAGTTCTGCTTTTAAATCATCATAAAAGGCACAAGGACAAATTTGGCATCAGATCATCAGTGGTCTCAGGTAACGTGCTGCTTTATTTCCAGAGCTGCTGTAACCAAAACTCTTTGTTATTGTCTCATGTTACTGTCACAATAAGCCGATTCAAACTAACTTTTCCATCGTAATAGTAAGAAAACTGCAAAGGAAAAAGAAAGAAGAATAACATTACTTGCAACCACCGAATGCCACAAAAACCTTTAAGAGAAAATCATGAGGAAAAGATGCTTTTTAACATTTTTATATCACGTATATATAGTTCTACAGCAACACATCACACTGCCATCTTCTGACCAAAGTACGTTACTGCAGCTTTGTTTATTCGCTCCAATCCAGCTGATGGAAACGACCCTAATACGCATTTTCTTAAATGCATTATTTCAAAATTGCGCCGTTTTTTAAAGGGTAAAATAAAGTTTATTTTGTAATTTTATTCACACAAAAAAAATCTAACATGTCCCATTTTATTTATTTAGTTTCAAATGTTCAATTAATGTAGAAAAAACAAGAAGAATCCTGTAAAATAATACAGTAAATTTCTGTAAAACTTTTTTTTAAGGTGTATTAAGGTACATTATACTATGACATACATAAAGGGAAATTAGGAGTAAATTATTTATTTATTATTAATATTTATTCATCTTGTACAAGCATTATCAGCCCAAAGGATCGCTCCAGTAAAGATATTCCCAGTGCGGGCCTGGAGTCCGAGCCGGGAACCCCCCATGCCGTCTGTAACCTTGAATTTTCACTTTCACTGATTTGGCTGTTTTCAGGAGACGGCCGAACGTCTCAGCCTTGGCATTTTGCCTTTCAGAAACCTTGCCTTTTCCTCTCTGCTCTCCCACACATTCCCGCCTTTATCTCCGCCTTCTTCCAGCTCAAGGGTGAGGGTAATATTAGGCTCCGTAAACTATCAGAAAACAGTGACAGTAAGTCGCTATTGTGAGTTACTGCCAAACATTTATGCAGGGAAAGTTTAATTTGCATGTTGGTTAAAGCTCCAAATGGAGCATTTTAATGTCACTGCTCTGGAATACTGTCATTTTACCGCACGTTTAACTCCTACAATATAAAGTATCAACGTTCAAAAGGCAAGTTTACAAGCTAATTAAACCGAGCACAGGTTAAAAAAATCTCATTATAAGTTCAGTTTGAACAGGCAGAGACTGCAGGTGTTAGATGTTGCAGAGGGCGTTCTTATCGGGGACATGTCTGTCTGGCAGTCATTCGTGGCCTTCATCGTGCTCGCTCCCGCTGGAAATAAAATGCCGTCCTTCAAGCGAGTGGACAAAAAAAAGGAAATAAGTAGGGCTGTGTTTAAAACTCATGTTATACTGTCTTTAACACACAGGCTCAGGTCAAACCTCCCAAATCTACAGTACACAGAACATCCACAGTTGTTATAATCTCTACATCTGGACATTTTTTGTGCATTTCTTCAATTCTTTGGTAACTTTTCAGGGTGTAATTTTGTGGTTTTATGCCAAAGCAATCATCCTACCTCTGTCGCCTTTAGACAGATTTCATTTCAAAGCAACTTGTTCATTATGTGTTGATTTTGGCGCCGCTTTGGACAGCAGTAGTTTGTGGTAAAGATCTTGAACTGGCTAGAAGGTGCAGTTGTTTTAGAATCAGGTGTACAAGAAATTCAGAGCATTAAACCTTCTGAACCCCAACTTATAATTACTTTAAAAGATCAGCAAAAAATACACAATTTATTATAGAAAGAAACTCTAATAATGGACATTATCGTTGAAATTTGAACTTTACAACAGTCCTTGAATTACTCATAGATTATGAAAGTTTCCTTTAAAAGTAACCAAAACGAACCTTAAAATTGTGATATTTCTGTCAAAATCACTTTATCCTACATCTTATTTAAAACACGGTCAAAAAATAAACAGTTTGTAATAACTAGATCCTGTTAAAAAAAATTAAAAAATTAAATTCTGCTCCTCAGAGACACTGTGAAGCCATGATTGATTCTGCTGAGACCAACGGTCACGTGACAAATATTCACTGAAAATCTGTTTACACAGAGCTGAGAGGAGAGGACAGGAGAGGCTGTAAAAATGCAAATTGTTCAATATGTATTAAAATGCAAAAAAGATCTATGTATAGCATGTGGAGACCCATTTTTTTCCAATATTCATGACATTTATTTATTTATAAACTAATTTTTATTATTTAATTAATTATCCGAAAATTCAACTCAAGTTTTTTCTTTTTTTATGATTTATGTCAAAATAAATGTTTTTATGCACAAAAGACATTTCTAAGTTGTTCCCACTTCTAGCCATGACTGTGCTGATTCCACAGAGCTGCAGATTATATATATTTTATATATATTAGCTTGTTAACTCGCCATAAAACAAACTTCATATTTAAATGTGTTGCAGTGTCCTGATGTGTGTGACGCTGTTTGAAAGACACAATTTGTTTCCAGCAGAAACCGTATCAGGTCGCTGTGACACTGCATGTACCGGAGCCTGATAGTAAACAACAAAGTGACAAGTCATAGCAGCACATTAAGGTCTGCTACAGTGAAACGGTTTCATCCTCATGTTTACTCACTGGTGTCATTTAGCCTGGAACTGCAAAATGTTGTTTGAGAAGCATTTGATATCTGCTATCATAACTTTATTAACAATGACTTTTGTGTTAGCTTGTGTTCCCGAGTTCAGCTGGGCACAGAAGCACCTGTGCATTAGTCAAAACATGGAAAAGAATAATCAAAAAGTTTCTTTATTCTCATTCTTATCCACTTCATGATATCCATTTGGCAGCACCTTTCTTGGAATTTGTTTTCCCTGATCCAGATGCTCTTTACTAATTTAAAAAAAACTCCTCCACAGCAGACAATACAAGCTGCATATCTGCAAACATTATACAGATTCAGCCATAATTGACTTTTAGTCCGGGTGATAGTGGTTAGTAATGAGCAGCAGCTGTGTCTGTATTCACTGTATGACACAAAACTTTTTTTTGCACAAAACAGCGGGGGGAAATAAATAAAGGGAATGATAAATAAACAGAACAGTTTATGCTTTAAACAACTATATCATTGATGGAATTAATGCAAAACATGACTAAATTTGCTATTAGATCTTATGATATGGTACGGTTTGATTCATTCATATTCCTGGAATAAGGAAATTAATCCCTAACCACAACAAGTTTTCAGTAAATCTGCCATCCTCACTATCCAGCATCTAGTGGTGAATAAAGGAACTGCACCATAACAACACAGAGTTTTGCTAAGATTAAGATGACTTCATTAATACCAAGTTAACTCGTTAGCATTCGACTGACTCAACGGCAGAACAACAGATTTTTTTGCCTTTTCTTTTTGTCTTTCAGAGCCTGTAGCAGGTTTAATTTGGAGGCTGTAGAAAACATACTGACATACTATGAAACTTGAAGATCTGAGGGATCCATTCATTCTCAACTGGTCTGGCTTTGGGACCAACCATCACCCCGTAAAGACAAACCACGACCTAAATCGAGGAACATTTTCAACTTCTAAAATGCATCTTATCATGAAAAGATGGAGCAGATTGAACCTGGGATAGCACAGAATAACACAGTATGCCAACACAACAAAAGTCTAATGATAAACCAGCAGCCTGGGGATGCTAGAGAGGAAAATATTCCCTTTTACACTAAATTAACTGCATTTTCATTCAAAAAGTGTGCTTAGATAACACAACATACAAGTAGTTTCAAAAAGACCCAAACTTCAGTTAGCAGATGAAAAACTGTGACAGTGAAGAGATGGCATAAAAAAATCCCCTTCAAAATAAAACCACTGAAAATGGGTACGCGACCCACTTTTGGGTCCCGACCCACCAGTTGAGAATCACTGGTTTAGAGAACAGAAGTGCTCATTATTCAAGTGCAGAAATACGGAAATGTACGGAGGGTTTAAGACCATTTTACAAACTTCATCAGTGACATTTTGGTTTTTCTTTGAAAATGATCCATTTAATAAATTCTCCGACTAAAGCAAAGTGAGATTTTTTGGATTCTGTGATACTTTTCCAAACTTTTTTATTACTTTTTAAGTTGTAATTAGATTTTTTTTCAGACTTGGAGCAGGAAACGTGGAGAGGGATATGAGCTAATTAAGTCTTAACACCTAAACATTAAATAAAGGTCTATGTCGTACCAAAGTCAAACAAGACATTAATTTAGCCTGAAAATTAAGTTTGAGGAGGTTTTCAGTTTCATCATTTATCTTGCAGTTTCATACTTAAAGTTAAAAACAATCAAGTTAAACTGCTGGTCATTAACTCAAGTTACTGAACCCCAACAAGCTGTTTCAGTGCTTTTTTTTGTTGTTTTTACCATTTAATCACTGTCCTTGTATTTCACTGAAATATATTTTTAAAAAATAAGTCCTGCACCTCTAAGGAATCAGCACAATCGTGGCTATAAGTGGGAACAACTCCAAAATGTATTTTGTGAAGAATAACACAAATAAAGTTATTTTTTAAAAGTTGGAATAATATAAAATTTCCCCACAAGTGTCATGAATATTGGAAAAGAAAATTGGTTCTTCAACTGCTAAACTTATAACCTCTCCTGTCCTCTCCTCTCAGCTCTGTGTAAACAGACCGTTCATGTGACCAATTATTTCAGCAGAATCAATAATGGCTTCACAATGTCTTCGAGGAAATACAAACGGTTTATTTCTGGCGACGTCTAAAAAGAGACATGTAGAATAAAGTGGCGTAAACTTTTGAAACATATGATGCGTTTAAGGACTGTCGGAAAGTTCAAATTTTACAGTTTCTTTCTACAATCAGTGGTGAATTTTTTTAGCAATCTTTTGAAGAAAACATTTTGTGGGGTTCAGAGGGTTAAATGCTTTCCTGGTAACATTTTGCATCATATATTAAGCCAGATTTTATTGTGTGTTCAAACTTTTCCCTCCACTTCAATGCTGCGAAACATGCATTGCAAATTTAAACTGTGTTGTCTTCCTCTAAAAAAATGTAAATAATGTTTGAGTCATATTTTAGTTATAGAAGTCCCGTTTAAATTCACAGGAATCATGTAAAACTGGGAATACAATGACTTTACTCCATCACCTTTTCTCTCCCTGTTCTCAACAGGACGCAGGATGTTTATTTTAGTGAGAGCATCCTTACCCAACCAGGAAGGAGGAGGGGAGCTGTAAACATCGGACCATATGTAGGTGTTACAAACACTCCACCAGGGGAAAGGAAAGGACGGATCGGGGACAGATGTGAGATAACCCAGCAGCATGGCCTTAAACTGAGCTAAATTCACTCCATACTCTGAAAAAAGTGACAAGCAGGCTGGGAATCAAGGTCTGTGGTCTTGATAGAAATATCCACACGTCATCCACATACAGGGTCATTTTATGTTCCGTCTGCCCAGTGGATATGCCAGATATTAGAGCACTGTCACCCTGTTTATCCCCACGCTGAAGGGCTGAACTGCTCAGATCTCTGCCCATTAGTCTGAACCACTAAAGAACTCTTATTCCTCCGTAGATAAAACATGTACCGGGTTTATGCCACTAGAAAAGAAAGCTGAAACAAGCTACAAAAGCATTCTTACAATGTTTGTTTATGGGTTTTTTTATAAGTAAATAAAATGTCATTATCTTTACCCCATCTTTTCCTCTGAACCCCACCATCCTGCCACGATTGAAACTCATGTTTTCTTAAAGTTAGTGCTAAAATTACATCATTTATCATAGAAAGAAAACATGTTTTATCATCAAAATTTGAACTTTAGGACAGTCCTTGAATGGATCACATGTTACAAAAGTTCCATTAGAAAAAGTTACCAAAACGAAGCTTAAAATTGATATTTTTCTGTCTAAATCTCTTTATTCTACATGTCTCAATTACAGCCTTGCTTAAAAGAATCAGTTTGTAATAACTAGATCCTGTTAAAAAACATTAAATTCTGCTCCTCAGAGACACTGTGACGCCATGATTGATTCTGCGGAGACCAACGGTCACGTATCACATATATTCACTGAAAATCTGTTTACATAGAGCTGAGAGGAGAGGACAGGAGAGGTCGGAAAAATGCAAACTAGCATGTTTCTTTTTTTATGATTTATGTCATTATAACTGTGCTATTCTGCACAAAACACTCGTTTGAGTTGTTGACACTTCTAGACCCCCTTCTGGCCCTGAACCTGTAAAGACACACTGCTAGCTCGGGGTCACTTCAGGGACACCAAGTGGGCGAATTTGATTTAGGAAAAGTTCTGCACCTTCTGTTAGAGTGAAATATATTTACTGTTGAACCTTTAAAGGTAAAGTCTGACTAAGTGAATGCACAGTTACAAAATAGGAATTTAAATCTATGATCAAGACATAAAAGTTTGTTTTGACAGCAGCAGTTATATATAAAAAAAAAAATCTTCGGTTCTTGAGAAAGCTGCAACTTTATCCCAAGTTTTCTTCACCTTTGCTAAACTTCGCTCAGATTGTCTCGTGACTTTAAATACAACCTTAGCACTCAAAATGTAAAAGTTAATAAAAGAGGATTTTGGCCAATTAAATTCCTTTATATGAAGGAATAGTTACAGGTTAAACTAATCCTATTTATCTTTACCTTTTAGGCATATCTCACCCAAAATCATCTCCTCAAACAAAAATATCTCTCCCTCAGTTAAGGATCACTGCAGTCTGAACATTAAAATGATGCTCCGTCTGTCACTGAAAAGTAATTACGTGAGCTCAATCCTGTTTTTATTTGAATTACTTTTTTAGTAGCAGGTGAGGAACAAGTAATCCTCCTTCAGCCATGTTTCTACCTCAATTAACAATCTCCTCCAGAAGGATGCTCGGCTCCTCCAGCGCGAGTCGGAGTGACATTGAGAGTGCAACATTCACAATGAACGAGGTCACGCTGAACCGCTGAGTGGGAACGGCGCTGTTAAGGTGCTTCGCTTTCCTGCAACATCAACTTATACGGCAAATTATTTGTGTTTCATTCAACCACTGCTGAAACGAGATAATAGAGAATGTATCTCAGCTGCAGAATCAACACATTTTACAGGAGCGGGAGTTTATTTTGGCTTTCCTGCAGAGACATAAATATTATTCTGTATACTTTTTTATACTATATATCTGTTTTATACCCTTTTATTATTCTTTTATTTATTGTTCATATTGCAAGATACAATCTATTTAGCATGCAACAATCTATTTTCTCTAATATGCAATATCTGTGCAGTAAAAAACACTCTCAGGAAAAACTATGTGCAATATTTATAATGTTTAATAGCAGCTTTTTAGGTATATATTTATATAAGATTCATGTATAAATTTGCTCAAACATTCTTTGTTACTCCTCCGTCTGTATCTTAAGCTGCAGAAGACTGAATTTCCCCCCTGAGGAATAAATAAAGTCTTATTTTATCTTATCTTAAAGGAAGTGAACCTTTCCCTCTATCTATCATCTGTGTGAATAAGTTTAGTTTCTCTCTCCAGGATACAGAAGAGTTACACTTACATTTTGCTCCCCGTGGCCAAATTCAGGAGGTATTTTAACACTTATTTTGTCTTTCACACAGCTTGGATATTGCACTCGTCCACATTGTGATTTCAACTGCAATCTGATAAATTGCGCAGCCAGAGAGGCGATGTCACACTTTTACCTCCCTGCACCAGATTACTAAGCTCAGCTCAGTTAAAGAGGCACAGGTAGAAGGTAATTTAACCCTCCGAACAGCA
>CAFUXE010000425.1:342058-354908 GCA_903364295.1 Serranus cabrilla | reverse complement strand
CTGATACCACAAACAGAGGAAGTGCGAGATGAAAAAACACCTCCTCCCTTTGGTGTTGAGAAAGAATCGACTGATTTTCATCAACAATTAACTGAATTTCCTGTTGCGTAAATAGCTGGAAGGTCTCATGAACACTTTGGTGAAATGCTTATTAAAAATGCTGGACACACCTTCTTGTTCACTGGGTTTTCTTTATTTTTATTATATTATCTACATACTGGATAATAAAAAAGACATCACAACTATGAAAGAACACATCTGGAATCATGAATAATCTTGAATATTATAATAATAAATACACTGCAAGAAATACAAATTAATACCTGTATCACTGTTTTTATACTTAGTTTGTTGAATGTTTTATGTAACCAAACACGTTGTGCATTTTATGACCACAGCATGAAAGTTACAGCACATAATCTACACTCAAACATTGTATTTCAGATGTGGAGGCAGTTTGTATTTGACCTCTGGTGACCTTGAGAGGTCGTTGACCTCAGCATTGCATTTTTCCATTTTTTGCCCCTTTACTCTGCATCATATTGTACATTTCCACTTTCGTTAAACTCAATAAACATTTGAATAATTGTTTCATTGTTTCATTGCGGTCCACATACTGCAAAAATAATACTAATAATACTAATAACATTAAAACAATAATAATAATATTAATAATAATAATTATTATTATTATTATTATTATTATTATTTGCTACCATAAATGAGAAATGCTCTTCACATACTGCAATAATAATTATTATTATTATGATTAATACATTTTATTATAATTATATATTATTATTATTATTATTATTATTATTATTTACTTAAATTACTTTATATTAAACCTGAATGCTCCAAGAAGGATTTAAAAACAAACAAAGTTATTTATCCACATTGGAGCAATTTTTATTAATGGATTATCAAATGTTATTATCAAATAGAAACAAAAATAATTGCAGAAAGCTTCAAAATGGCAACAAAAAAAAAATGACACTAAATGAGACGCAGACATGAAATATTTATCCTGATCTGAATGTTGTCAGGCTGACTGAAGACTGAGGGTGAACTGCCATCATGTGGCTCAATGACAGACTGCAACGAGAACTGGATTAAAGCTGGTTAACTGTGATATAAAGGAGCTGTAAACATAGAAATAAATGACACATAAAAGTAGAGAAACATGGATTATTATGGTGCTTTTAAGTCTGTTTTATACTGCAGGTATCATAGAAATGGTAGTCAATAATAAGAGCAACAACATACAGTTTAATTGGACTTTTATTCGTTGGTGAAAGGAAGACTTGAAGCAGCAAGATGTGATGAAAACCTGGGCAAGGCACTGTCTGTCAATTTACAACATTATGTTTCAGCCCTTTTTGATTCAAGACAAAGTATTGAGTAGCATCCTTCAGTACATTTCTTTTCACACATTCAGATTCAGATGAGAAGGCTGTGGGTTCATGGTGCTTCAGGTAGAACAAACAGTGCAGCATTATAAAGGTTATTGTCAAAGGCATCCAAATAAAGAGCAATTTTTTTACATTTCATGGCGGATACAAGAACTGCACGCAGCAATGGGAAAAAAAAAAATACTGAATATCAAAATGCATCTCGGTACAAATGACAATTCAATGAGAAGAATCAAAATAAAATTCTAAAAAATCTAAAATACTTTGCAAAATAGTGTAAATAAATCTTTTAAACACTGATTTCTAAAAATATCTGAGAACAAGCAAAACCCTCCATGTCGGATGTGAAAGTGGTCTGAAACGATGGCACGACGATGTTTATTTTATACAAAATGTTGGATATGGTTTGGATTTTTAGCAACATACCATGAAGAGAGTTTCCCGCAGCGCGCGGCTTTTCATTGGTCCTGTTTCAGGCTTTGCTTGTTCCTGCAGCTCACTATCACCTCAGCAAGCCGTTAAATTAGTTTACAACAAAATACTGTTTTCAAAATGCTGTTTTTCCGAGCAAACAGTCCCCTTTGACACATACTTCTAGTTTTTATAATACAAAAATATCCTCGGTGGCGTGTTTCCCACCTGACATAATCCTATCACTTCTGAAAAACCCAAATTACAAAATACACAATGTAATTAAATACATACAGGATATCAAAAATGCATGCATTGGAAACTATTAAGTCATTTTGCAAATGTAAGCTATGGTTTTTCCAGTGCATGTTTATGAATTAACGTTATTTTATTCTACGCATCAAATTCTATGAAGGTTTTGAAAGACAACACGTGACAGAAGCTACGACTTTTACCTTTACAGACGACTTTAACGGCTTTTTTTTCACCAACTAAAGTCAGCTTGACAACTACAGTAACTGGTTATATTTAAAAACATTCTCACTGATGAGCAGGAGTTAAAAACTGAAAGCAGAAGAATAAAAACGTCCTGTCTTTTTTTTTTTTTTATGTGACTGGAAGAACTGCAACATTTAAAGCCTCGTAGCTGCAAACTATTTGTGTTCAGAAATGTAAAAACAGACAAAAATTTGAAATGAAATCCATCTTTAATGTCACCTTGTGATTTGGGCGTAAATACTGCGTGATTGGTAACAGTAGAAAGATTCAGAAAACACTCAAATGATGAGTCAATCGAAAGGAAGAAAGTAATACTGCTCTATTAAAGACAGATAACAGTGCATTTGGTTTTTAAAAACTAAGGGCAGCGGAGAAATGTTTCAATCCCAATCAAATCCAGCTCGCTTGTACAGCAGAAACACGTCTACAGGCACAGTCTCAATCTGAAATTTGGTCTCTGTGGCTTTTTATTTAAAATCATGGTACAAAAACGTGACAGAAATATATAAAGGAATTTAAAAAATGCTTACTCAATGTGTCATGAAATGAGGCGCGAGCCTGATATGCTACATAAACCCACTAATAAAATACAGTATGTCCCTTTTCAACCAGTGACTTGCCTAAATTCAAAGTTAGGAATGATAACAAATTTTCCAGATCCATATTTGTACACTGTGCTGTGCTTGTGCAACCATGTCATGTTGTGGATCTGATTTATTTGGGTACAGAGGAAACAGCTCGTGTGAGGCAGGACTGCAGTCCAGGCGGAGAGGCGGAGCCGCGCGGGCGCTCGCGCTCACGGATCACATGCACTCGAACTCGTCGATGCGCTGTTTGGTGTTTCCTGACCGGATCTGTCGGAGGGTCTTGTACTTGTCTCGTCCCGCCTTCATGTTCTCCGCGTGGATCATGTCGTTCACCGTCTTCTTGCTCTCGTCGCGGGCGTTGGCCAACTCTGAGCTCAGAGCCTGAGAACGCAGCCAGCGAAGGGTTAACACATCATTCTCATCTCTTAACAAGACGTTTTACATTTTTACTCACTGTGGCCTTGTGTTTAACTGCAATATACAGAATGTATGTATAAAATAATGATAAAATAATGATAAAAATAATAATAAAAATGTCTTGTGCAGAATAACACAATTATAATTACATAAATCATGAAAAAAAGAGGATGCAAGTTAAATTGTTCGGCTAAATATTTGAGTAAAAAGTGGAATGAAATGGAATTTACATAAACAACACTTTTCCAAGTGCCCTCAAAAAATTGGGTCCCCACATATATACTTTTTGCATTTTTACAACCTCTCCTGTCCTCTCCTCTCAGCTCTGTGTAAACAGATTCTGAGGAGCAGAATTTAATGTTTTTAACAGGATCTAGTTATTACAAACAGTTTATTTTTTGGACACGTTTTAAATGAGACATGTAGAATAAAGTGATTTTTGACATAAATATCACAATTTTAAGCTTCGTTTTGGTTATTTTTTTCGAACAAAAACCTTTGTAACCTATGATATATTCAAGGATTGACTTAAAATATTCACATTCCAACGATAATTCCTGCTTTTACAGCTTCTTTCTATGATAAACTGCATTTTTGCCGATCTTTCAAAGAAATCCACCAGCCAACAGGTTAAAGGGCTCAAAGGATTAAACATGCATTCTTTGAAATGACCAGCAGGGGGCGACAATGGACACCAAAAAAAGTCAATTTGAGTGTAAATCAACAGGAATATGACCTTAACTACATGTATGTCCTTTAATCTCTTTCTATGGATCCAATCATTTACTGACAGACCAGATTTCCATAAAGACTTACCAGTAGATGTTTCTGCAGGCGCTCGTTCTTCTCCGCCTCAGTCATGCGCTCCTCCTCGCTGCGGTCCTTGTACGTGGCGGCGTCCGTGAACTCGGCGCTGGCCTCGGCGCTGCTCTCGTCGTTCTCGTCGTGCTCGTTCTCCGCGTTGAGGGGCTCCTGGACGTGGGCCGCCATCACTTTGTTTTTGAGCTCTTCTTTGGTCTTCTCCAGGTCCTCCTGCACCGTGGTGGCCTGAGGGGACGGAGAGACTCTGGGTTATATATATATAAATATATATATTTATATATTTACAGGGCTCAGGGAGAAGGATAGATAGAAGATTAGAATTTAAGACTGAACACAAGACATCAATCCTCTGAAATATGAAAATGTGCTCCAGATGACATGACCGTCCCACAGTTTTCTCTAAAAGCCCAAAATATCCCAAAAAATGGTGCAGCAAGAGGAAAAAAATGTCAAATCATTTCAGCTTTACCATGCTGGCTGTGCAACATGGTTTATATTACTTTGGACACCAAAAATAAAGTAAATCAATCTATTAAAGGCACTTAAATTAGAGCTAACAAGCTAATTACCCGACCAGAGTTCTTGTGCAATGAGCAGCTAAGAATAAGAGCCAAGTTATGACTAAGATTGGAATTTCAACTGAAACGAAAACATGGAAATCTCCACTTAGCACGGCCCCTTGTTTATGAGCCAGAAAATCAGAAGGGGTGCAGGAGAATTACGACAGGATTTCCTTGAATACAGAGACAGCCGTCACCACCACAAGCTGCATGAGTCACGCTGCCCTGAATAAAATGTGCAGGGGCCGGGCTGGCACACACGGTTTTTTACCAAAAAAGACATGAGGCGAGCCGGGAGCTTTCCCCTCCCCCGAAACACACAACATCAAGACCTCAGGAATGTCTGTCCTCGCTGTGTCACAGGGGCGGGAACATGTGGTCAGCACAATTTCAGATCTGTCAACGAATGCGTCTCTGTCACGTCCACGCTGAGCTCATTCTGAACGCTGATTATATCACACAGGTGCCAGTGACTTGGATTTATGCTGTCAGATGACTTACGACGCACAAAATAATGAGTGCACCACACAGACTGTAGCCTCTGTGAACACAGGGGCCACACATGGACTGTTTAAAACCTGCATTATTTCTATTGGCCAGCAGGGGGCGACTACACTTAATGCATCTGTGAGAAAATGAGCTCAGTCGTTTTCAATGCATCATGATGTTTCATGTTCCATTTAGAGCAAATCAGTCAAATAAATTAAATTATAAAAAATGTTTTAATTAAAAAACATCTAAAATACATTTACTTTGAACTTGCAAAATAGTGTAAATACATATTTTAATCTCTTAAAATCAGTACAAAATGTTCTGATCTGGTTTAAAATTCCTATTAAAGTATTTTTTTTTCTGCTTGTGGCTGTAAAGTGAAGCTAAAGTAGAAGTGGCTTAAACCTGTATTCTTTCTATTGGCCAGCAGGGGGCGACTACACTTGATGCAGCTATGAGAAAATGTTCATTTTGGAAATTATTGTTCCATTTAGAGTAAAATCTATCAAACAAACAAAATTATAAAAAATGTTTTAATTAAAAAAAAAACTAAAATACATTTACGTTGAACTTGCAAAATAGTGTAAATAAATATTTTAATTTCTAAAAATCAGTACAAAATGTTTAAATTAAAAAAAAATCTAAATAAATTTACTTTGATCTTGCAAAATAGTGTAAATAAATCTTCTTATTTCTAAAAATCAGAGAACAAGTAAAACCCTTGTCAACGTGTGATCTGCAGCAATGGCACAAGGATGTTTATTTTTGTACAAAATGTTTTGATCTGGTTTAAAATTCCCTTTTTTTTTCTCTGCATAAAGCTGCATTCTTTCAAATGGCCAGCAGGGGGCGACTACACTCACTGCTTCTATGCATCTATGAGAAAATGAGCTTACTTCTCACTTGAATTATTACCTCAGTAAACCTTTTCCTAATGAGTTTATGGTCTCAATCATTAGCTTCATGTCTCCTTCATTACAGTATGATGTCTGTTTAATGAATGATGGTCAAATATCGAATAAAATAACTCAGATCCTACCTTCTGTTGCCACTCCACGGCCTCCTCTTCCTTCTTTTTCTTGGCGTCCTCCAGGAGGGAAATCTTCGAAGTGAGATCAGCCAGCTCTGTCGCCTGAAAGGACATTTTATTTTAGATTTTTTTTGACATTTGTAGCATCAGAAGACACATTTTCTTCCCGTTCGTTTCTGATGACTGACCAGGTGCTCTTGGTTCTTCATCTGGTTCTCCGACTGTTGCAGCAGTGCCATCTTGGCGTCCTCGGCGGTCTTCAGGTCGGTCTCGAGGCGCTCAGCCTCCTCCTGAGAGCGCTTCCTCTCCAGCTCCAGCTCCAGAGCCCTCTGCGTCTGCTCCTCCAGCTCTGTGCGGACGCAGGGACAGAAAGGTCAGCATTGTCCCCATTCAGGACAGTAAAACAAGGCTTTCACTGAACTACCACCCACCTTGCTGAGCTCGTTTTGTCTGCTCCTCGATCTGCTTTAATCTCTCCATCAATTCCTCCTTTTCTTTTTCGATCTTCTCCTTTTCCTTCTCTGCGACTTCCCGTTTCCTCTTTTCGTTCTCCAGCAGAGCCCTAAAGGAAACAGAAATACATCCCTGAAGTCACACGTTCAAACCAGGTCGTGCAGGCCAACAACAAACTGTTCCTTATGTCCCTAACCTCTCCATCTTCTTGTGGTTCTTCTCCTCCCGAGCCTGAGCCTTCATCTGCTGCACTTCGATGGTGTCGGGCTTGCGGCGGCGCATGTACAGCTCGTGGTTTCCCATGCACAGAGCCAGGATACGCTTGTTGATGCGCAGCCTCGGGGCGTAGAATACAAAGTCCTGAAACAGCAGCATTCGGTCAGGAATGATACAAAGACGGGAGGATTTAAACTTTGTTAAAATGTGTTCACGTACAGGTGCTTTCTTGTCGATTGGTTTGATGACGAACTTCTTGTCATTGAAGGAAATGTTCCTGATTTCACTCCAGGGAAATCCGATTTTAGGCGTCATTCTGTAAGAGAAAATGCGAAAAACCTTGTTCAGCTACGTAACTTTTGACAGGAACTAGTTTTTAATGATGCTGAATCGTCACTTACTTGTCATTCTGTTCGTAAATGTTGAGCCCCAAAGCGTCGACTCCCAGCCACAGCTCCGTTCCTTTCTTGTTCTTGATGTTGAAGTAGTTGACTCCGTACATCTCCAGATCCTGAGCGATCTTCAGATACTCCATCATGGACTCCTCTCTGTGGACAAATACTGTGTCTTTAATCCTCTGAACCCTTTGAAACGTGTATTTTAAATAGCAGAAAATCCAAAAATTATCATAGAAAGAAACCATTAAAAAAATAAGGCGTTATGATCAAAATCTGAACTTTCCAGCAGTCCCTGAACAGATCATAGCTTAGAAAAAGTGACAAAAATTAAGTTTGCAATTGTGATATTTCTGTCAAAATAAAACGTTGCCAAAAATACACAGTTTGTAATAACTAGATCCTGTTAAAAACATTAAATTCTGCTCCTCAGAGACTCTGTGAAGCCATGATTGATTCTGCTGAGACCAACGGACAAATATTCACTGAAAATCTGTTTACACAGAGCTGAGAGGAGAGGACAGGAGAGGTTGTAATAGTGCAAATAGTTATTCATGACACTTGTGGGCACTTGGAAAAGTATTGTTTACATAAATTACATTTTATTCACATTTTAAAAAATTGATTTTTGCAGAGAAATTCAACTTTTTTTCTTTTTTTAAAATTATTTGTCATTCTAACTGTGTTTTTCTGCACAAAATTAATGTCTGAGTTGCTCCCACTTTGAGCCATGATTGTGCTGATTCCACAGAGCTGCAGGACTTTTATATTTTATATATATTTTATGTATTGCAGTGAAAAAAAAGGCCACAGTGAGAAAATTACGCCCTGAAACGCCTTGGGTTGCTTGTTATTTAAATTTTTTTTATTATTCGTGTGCAGGTGTGTGTGTCGGCCGTTACCTCATCATGCTCTTGTGCTCTTCGTGCCACACTTGGATCCTCTCCTCCCACTGGTCCTTGTTGAGTTTGTGCTGGTCCAGAACCCTGAGAACAGGAGGCAGAGGAGGGTCAGAGGTCATGCAGGGAAACCGGCCTCACGCTGGCTGACAGGGGACCTGCTGTGTTACCTCTGAGGGAGCAGCTGCTCACTGGACAGATAGCCCGGCGTGTGGACTTCCTTGTTGTAGTCGGCGTACTTGGCCTGCACGGCGTAGGAGGCCAGCAGGACGGCCGTCTCTGGGGGGCAGTAGATGTCGTCGTTTAGGATTCCCTCCTTCACCTGCAGGAAGAAGAGCCGCTGCGTGGCGTCCTGGATTAACTCCTCGGTCACATCCTCGGGGAAGAACTTGGCACGGAACTTAAACAGCAGCGGGCTTTCCTTCCTCACATCCTGGGCTGTCACCTGAAATAAAGCGTGGCACGGGTGAGGGGCAGAGCTTCTGTAAATAGACTTGAGCTGCGAAATTTGGACAAAGACGAGTAAAAAAAAAAACACACAGAGGAACTCACCTTCTTGTTGAGCTTTAGCCATGTAGAGAAACCCTTTGTATCCTGGTACTGGAGTCCAAAGTACCAAACCTCCCGCAGCCCGATGGTTTTAACCACCTGAACACATGAAAGTTTTATTAATGAACGAGAACATTTGAACAAGTCTCTGAATATTTCCATATGGGATTTTGGGGGGAAAATTCATAAATAACCAATACGGCAGGTGATATAGTCATTTTCTTGAGCTGGAAAACAATTTTTTTATGCTGATTTTTCAGCTAGAACTACTTTCTCAAACATAAAACTTTATTAAATAAAAGTTAACATTGCTATACAAACAGCCAATTCTATAAATGATAACTGAAAGAATAAATATGGTAAATATGAATAAAATAAATAAACATAATTATTGTTCAGTTTCAGTGAATTCCTGACTAATTAAAAAAAATAATAAAAGAACTAATAACACTATTTGTACATCATACAATACAGCAACATTTTCTGCATAAATATATATCGGCTTATAATATCTAGTCACAGTCTACGTGGTGAGTTTTTCATACCTGGTCAAAGAGTTGCTTTCCTGTTGTATTTGGCTGAATGGCGAACTCCAGTTCAGCATCCATCGTAGTGACTCTTACACTAATCTGAAGAGGAGAGAAAGGAGATTTTATTAATATTATTGCCGTGCTTAAGTGTCTCAAAAAATGTATTAATCTATTGTTTCTGTTAGCTTTTAAACATGATTCTCCATAAACAGACCGTGCATTGGAAAGCTGACTTAAATTAGAGTCAACACTCAATACTGAAATGTCATTCAAGTGCCAAGAATACACGTTATGCATATTTAACTATTTTTCCAGCCTCTCCTGTCCTCTCCTCTCAGCTCTGTGTAAACAGATTTTCAGTGAATATTTGTCACGTGACCGTTGGTCTCAGCAGAATCAATCATGGCTTCACAGAGTCTCTGAGGAGCAGAATTTAATGTTTTTAACAGGATCTACTTATTACAAACTATTTATTTTTGGCCACATTTTAAATGTAGAATAAGGTGATTTTGAAAGAAATATCACAATTCTAAGCTTCATTTCTGTTACTTTTTTCTAACAGAAACTTTCAGAACCTGTGATGTGTTCAAGGAAGAGTTAAAAATAACAGTTTTTACTGAGTATATTTTTGGCGGTATCTTAAAGAAAAGATCGTGTCATGTGAGGTTCAGAGGGTTAAACTGTTGGAAAGGTTTCGAGTCAACGTGTTTGTGGAGAAGCAGAAAAGGTCTGCAGACCACATCTGTCATCGCCGGCCTTCTGCCACATTATATTTTCGATATGTGTAAATCGAAGATGTCTCACGGTCTCATGGTGTGTTCGACGAACGTGCCAATCTGGCTCCGTCAGTATTGAACTTATCTACAGGAAGTAACCACATCCTCTGGTGGCTGCGCGGCTCTGCTGCCGAGCGCTCGGCTCTCATGAGAGTCGCCTACATCCTGTCATGTATCAAGCTGTCGGCTCGGCTGCAGCACGACTCGACACTCTTAAAGCAACACACACCCTCACAGCTGGTTCAGAAAATGATACTGAATAAATATATTTAACCTTAAAGCCAGAGAATAAACTCCCTCTGCAGTGGGTTAACTGACTGACTGACTTTCTCATTTTCCCTGTGACGAAAACAGCAGCTAGCATTGGGAAATAACTGAGCAGGCTGAGGCCCACGCCTGCCCGGGCCAACAATGGTATGCATTATTTCCCAGTTGCGGGCTGATTAGAGTTGCGTTCTTTCCCATTCATGTCAGCAGGACCCCATTTATTGCTCAGGATACTTGTCACTTCCTGTCATCACCAGCACACAGAGTGGATCTGGGCCTCCACGCTGACCTCCAACTCTTTAAAACTTCTTCTCATGAATAAAGAGTTCAGCTGGCCTGCTTTCGTTTCCTGAGTCAGGACGGTTTAATTCTGCATTAAAAAAAAAAAAAAAGGGAACTGTGCTGGTACTTTTTCTGCCTGGTTAGGGTGTGTCCCTCATGGCCAGAACACTTAACACACTATTATTAGCACATGCTCGAAAACACCCCTCTCAGCCCCACGTGTCAAGTTTCCATGACCTATTCTTAACTCTTTCTTCTATCGTTAAACAGGCTACACCTTCATTAGAAAGCGTCCTGCTGCAGTGTTGGACGCTGTGGTGATACAAAGCTTTCTTTAAGAGTTCTTCACTTCACTGCCTGCCGCAAACTTTGGGTTATTTTTAACGTGTCCATTGTGCTTTATGCTCTCTGCTGCTATCATCCACACGGAAACATTAAAGTCTGAAGGATCAAACTCATCACTTCATGACTAATTCATGCCCTAAATACTGATAGTACACAATTAGAAATGTACTTTATTTCAACTTTATTCACCCATTTTTTAAATATATATAGTTCTTAAGTCAGATTCACATCCAATTTCAAGATAAATGCACTTACACAATATATTATAACTATAATAATAAAACTCTGGTGATTTAGAAATTATGTCATCATCTCCTTGTTTTTTTTTTTTAAGAAGAATCCACAAATAAAATGTTTTTTTCACGGCTGAAACAGTGTGGGACTACTTCTCCAAAGATGGTGATATAATCAAAAATATATAAATGATGATATACAGCTGCATGTACCAAACACGGAGAGACAAACCCTTTAACACTTTAACAAGTGCATTTTTATAACCTCTAATTTCAGCCTCTCCTGTCCTCTCCTCTCAGCTCTGTGTAAACAGATTTTCAGTGAATATTTGTCACGTGACCGTTGGTCTCAGCAGAATCAATCATGTCTTCACAGAGTCTCTGAGGAGCAGAATTTAATGTTTTTAACAGGATCTAGTTATTACAAACTGTTTATTTTCTAAATGTAGAATAAAGTGATTTTGACAGAAATATCACAATTTTAAGCTACTTTTCGAACAGAAACTTTCGTAAGCAAAGCCCTTTTAAGGACTGTCGGGAAGTTAAAGTTTTGAGGATGATGCCTGTTTTAAAATGGTTTAATTTTGGCAATCACTCAAAAAAGAAACCTGTTTCATTGGATTAGGAAAACGCCTGTACAATAAAAGAGAAGTAAGGCTAAATGAGAACCAGTGAAACTAACAGTACAGCCCAGAGCGACACAGTCATGAAAGTACAGTCTGAGATGCTCTACATGCCACAGGAAGGAGATTAATAGTAAAAGTGTTCATTTAGTGACCGCTGACTCTTATAAACCCACATCAGTCCAAACAACCAGAGCCGAGGAGACAAAGAAGAACCTGCTGAGAGGTTTTAGAGCCAAGACGGGACAAAAATGTTACGTATGTTGATGACAGTGCTCTAAATCTACCTGACAACCAATATATTAAAAAAGAAAAACATAAAAAAAATAGCAAATATACTGATAATTTCTTTAAAATTCAGCTGATACATTGTAAATATGTGTCTTGGGGAAGAAGAAGAAAAAAATATATATATATATCTGTAGAATAACTAAATGTCTTTTTGTTTTGTTTATTTTGCTTTAATATGAACGGAAGACTTTTTACAGATTTTTTGTATTTATTTTTATATATATTTTCACATTAAATTTAAAGTTTCGCTGTACGAAAATACAAAGTTGCCCTAATTTTACATTCAGCAATATGATGTGTAATTTTTTTAATTATTTTTTTTCATAGAATTCATTGTAATTTAACACTTAAGAATATAAAGCAATTGAAAAATATTGTAAAAATAAATAAATGGTAATATTGTAATAAATAATTGTAATAAAAGTAGCAATTGCACTTAATGTTAGAAAAACCCAGTAAAATGCCGTATTTTTCGGATTATAAGGCGCATTAAGCTAAACTAAACAGTCGGATAAGTCAAACTTTATTCAACTTAAGTGCACCTTATAGTCCAAGAAATACGATAATACAGTAAACTTCTGTAAAATAACTTTTTTTTCTACATTGTGCTTTAAGTGGGTGGTCGACTGAGCGCAGCAGCATGTAACAAACATTACTACTATACATGACGCTCGCTATATGTGAGTGCTGCTTCAAAAACGCCATCCACAGTCACACAAGGCAACAACTTTTGCCTCACATCTCTTCAACAGAGCATCCGCC
>CAFUXE010000425.1:318388-330861 GCA_903364295.1 Serranus cabrilla | reverse complement strand
TATAGATTTTTTTGAAGCACCGCCAATGAGACAAAGTCAGGCTCACACAGTTAGCCCTGTTAAAGAGTAATACCACTCAGTTTGAGAGTTCTCAGTTTTTCTTTGTGATCAGTTTCTAATTCAAAAGATACAAACGTGGGTCTGTGATGTCATCAAAACAGTCTGATGAGCACTTCCCCATGTTAGTTTTTTTTTAACTAATTAAGATAATAAAACACCAACAAAATAAACTGCCTCCTAATGGATTTTTGCTTTTGACTCATCATGGAGTCTTAACATAAATCAGACATTAGAGAAGGAGCTCTTTCTCAGGCATGACGTACTGTACTGTAAGTTTGCCTCAGGGCACCTGAATCCTAAAATTAAGTGGCATTTCCCTTTAAATGCACTGATCTTGCTATTAGGGCTGGCTTTACATGTTACAGCCTCTCTGAAATGGGCTGGATGGTTAAACTCAGGGGGTTAATCCTCTGGGGAGCATAAATGTGCTTAGTGTTGGAGAATAAGGCGGCTTTCACAACCCAAGTCTGTTTGGTTTAACCGGATCAGAGTGAAATTGAGACCATTGGTTGGTTCTGTGTTTAGTCTGGTTTGCATTCACAGTGCAGAAATGTGAGCGGACCGAATAAAAATAAAAAAAGATTTGTGGAGGGTAGGACTATATCAGCTGAAATCCTGCTCTGGTGTTCCTACCGAACAAATTTGGGAAGAAATGCTCAGAATGAACGCCTGCTGACGCTCCGATCAGACACCTGTATAATCGGAGAAGACGAGCCTCGATGCACTTCAACCACGAAAGTAAATTTTACGTTATTTTGACCAAAACGTTGATAATTCCCAGCCAACAAACTGCTGTGTTTTGGTTAATTTCCTGTGCTTGGGTTGGATTACGTACACAGCAACCCAACTACAGTCCTGCCCCTCTCGAAACCGTTTCTTTTTTTGGACCAGTGTATGATTGGAGCGTTCACAGGCGACCAAACGAACGACTTAACCGCACCAGAGTTTGACTGAAACGGACTAAACTTTGGGTTGTGGCAGATTTGAGCGAATGACCTTTGGGCCAAACAAAACGCTGCGTTCAGCATCCATAAATATCATCTTTAGGCCCCCATCTTTAAATGTAAAATGTTTCATCAAGATCTACAGCACATTATAAAAAACATCAGCAAATCACCCATTTTTTTTTTATCTTAGTTGCAACATCACTTCCTGTGAACGAAGCTGCATCAGGTAAAGCCGTCCCGTTAGCCCACGTTTCTACATCTCAAGGTGCATAACAAGGATATACACAAAAAGTACAAAGTTTTGCAATGCCATCTCCACGTAACTAACTTTAAGGTACTACATGTTACATGTAGGATTTTCACAAAATATATCACTACTAGATCAGAGCAGACTCTTGCCAGTAACCACTGTTTTTTTGGCAGGGAGAGACTGAAAAAGCATCCTGAGACGATGTGCTGCAAGGCACAGCCAAACCCTTCCACGATCCTTGGAGACTGGCTGCATGTATGCGTACTGTACATCTGTATTCAAGCAATTCAGCCTCTCATAAAAAGCCATATATTAAATTTAATCTTCAACATGCTTTCTAGCATTCACTTCAGTTTATATAATTATTGAAATCTCATACAAGACGCAACAAAACGAGTCCAATATTCGACTCACTGGCAGGTCTGGCTGCTTCAACCAGATTCTTCATCATCATTTTATCCGACGAACGTAACATCAGGTAAATATTCAGTCTGTTGCAGAGTTCCTTGTGCAAACATTTATACTGTGATGGTAAACACTGTTTTATTTCTACGACCTACCAAAGTCACATCACAGCCCGCTGAAAATTATTCACTACATTTACATGCACATAAGAATCCAGGAAACCGCCAGATGTGAGGTTAAGGCATTCAGAATTGGGCGACTCATTTTGCACTATGATGGTCTCCTCTATGTTTTCAGCTTGCCATAGTTTATCTAATGTTATGTAAGGAAAGGAAGTAATGGGACGCTGCCACATGGGAAAGTATGTTTAACTGTGTGCATGTTTTAGCTTCACTGCAGACAAAGCACGTTTAAGAAACTAAACCGTTAACATTCAAAACAGGGAAATCAATAGGTTTTTTCCGCATAGACTGGACTTCCAATAAGCAACAATAACCTTTCATCCTGTGAGATTACTGCCACAGTGACGATATCATCCCTGTCACGTACATTAGCACACATAAACAAAACAAAACCCTTCAGAAAGTGTAGAATTCCATCAATAATCCAGCTGGGCTAACCAGGCTTCTCCTAATGCTTTAAACTGATAAAGGCTTCTCATTTCTCGTGCATGCATCAGGAATCAGGTCATTGAAGAAAAGCTGGAAATCATCAGACTGCTTAAGTGCATGTAAAAGTAGTCTTTGAACCTGCTCCTGAACACACACACTGCTCCGCCGACAACTTGAAGAAGTCCATTAGAGCTACGGTTTGAAACAAAGATACTTTGAATATTTTCACATTGAAAAGAATCAGCACAACAAATCTGACAAATATATAAATAGGAAAATCTTGGACGTAGCATCCAGTAAAATCAGAAAGGTAACTATACAGTACACCATAGGAAATTATCTAAACACAGATGTTAGTTATACTGTAATCCAATCAATTCTGTGAACCAAAATGTAAAGTTATGTAGAATACTGACACTATAAATTCTATCTTTTTTTGGCATTATTTAGCAGCTTATAAATGACTTTGAAATAATGGCTTTTGTGTGATTATATGTACATAGATATGTGCACGTGTATACAAGTCAAATCTCTTTTTTGGCTTGCTTTGTGCACTGTCAAATTCTACCAAAATAGTAGCTTTGTTAAGTGAGGCTGAGAAAATATATCTCTTTAGATACTGAGATAGTGCTTTACATTTGAAAATAGGAGGCTTCAATGACTAAGACTTTCATTGAAACCGATCGGACAATGACTAAAGCGTGAGGTCATTCAGATATAAGGCCATTAAATGTCAGAGTTCATGCTGTGAGGTATGTTACTACCTCCCTCTTACTTATCTTCAAAATAAATGCACAAAAAAGTCACAAGAACTATTTACAGCAGAGGCAGACCTAAGCAAGGTTATTTATAGTTCCACTGCACCAGGAACACTTTAGATGCCTTTCATAACACATTCACAGGTCCTGAACAGGATCCTCATAAAAGCTACATGGAGTACAAGTATTGACGTACTTTTATATCAGATTTGGGAGATGTTGCAGAGTTATTACTTCCTGTCTCCACTGCGTTGCCATGTACCCAACCTGTTTACGGAGAGGTAAAGTCCCTCTGTTTCTGGCGAGCCCCACGGGACCTTATTGCAGAAAAAACACGTGCGGTCGTCAACGGAGACGGATGAGTAATTATTCGATCCGGTTTTAATTGTGCCATGGATAAACAGAAGATGTTTGTCAGTTTAAAATATCATTTTGCAAGTGATCCATGGAAGGTGCGGGACTTCACATCGACTCACACAGGGACAAGGTTCAGTATTACACGA
Source organism: Serranus cabrilla (assembly GCA_903364295.1). Lineage (NCBI taxonomy): Eukaryota > Metazoa > Chordata > Actinopteri > Perciformes > Serranidae > Serranus > Serranus cabrilla. The sequence goes on along the minus strand of CAFUXE010000425.1, from coordinate 327,327 downwards.
ACTAGCTACATTATTAAGGATTAGATTAGGGTTAAAGTAAAAAAGATGGGAATGGACAAGCTGCGTAAAATATATAAATGCTAAAAATTAATAAATGTTATGAATTTATATCACCCTTATTCAAAAGTCTGTTTTTTCTCCAGCAAAAGTGTCATTGGGAAAAATGTGAACACATATTTGTAAGAAGGGAATTTAGAAATAAACAGAAATGTCAACAAGAAATAAAATGCACTCTTAGAAAACCCTGAAAATGATTATTTTTTTAGCACACTGTTATTTATATTTATACGTGTTATGATGCTCCTGTTCAGGTAATATGAATGTGTTATACGCCAGATTTTTAATAAGGTGTTCCCTTATGCCAACTGCACCACACTTCATTGAAAAACGTAGCTTACAAATGTGAAACATCTTACAATTCGAGATAAACTTATTATACGTAGACAGAACTCCTCTATGCTGATTACTTCTCAGTGATGTAAAATCTGATTCTCCATCCGAGACATTAAAACAAAACAAAAAAACTCCTGAGGGCAGATGTTGCACATGCAGCAACATTTAAGAAGTGCCTATCTTTGCAATCAAATTCTGCATTTCCCTTATCACATCGCTTTTGAATGCTTAATAAGATTAACTGCTTAATGGCATGACCTCAGTTTTGTGACGATGACGGCGGCGAGTTGTTGTGGATCTGTCAAATGAGGGTTCTTCTCCATGACCGAGTGGACGACGTAAGCAGGAAAGATGTTGCAAAGGTTCCGATATGTTTGATACTGGTGGTCTGGGATGACGTAGCGCTCCTGGTGTTCGGCTGCAGATGGCATCTCCCATGGCGAGTTCCAGATTTGTTCCATTTTGTCTGGCATGCTGCGGACCATCACCCGCTCGCAACATGGCATCAGGCTGTTACTCAAAGGATATGAATGATATCCGTAGGACTCATTTCCACAAGGCAGGGGATCCCAGCTTGCGTGCTGCTCCCGGCACAACGGAGGTCGCCGCTGTCTCATTGGGTTGCTATCATATAGCCTTGAATCTGATATGCTGTCCATACGGGTCATTCCCAGAGACCGTGTGGGCTGTGAGGACAAAGGTGGGAGGACATTCTGGGTGAGGGGATAGTCTCCAGGACAGCTGGACCTGGCCCCCACTGCAACATGCTGGATATGTGGCGCTAGATGAGCTCCAGGCTGCTTTCGGGGGCCCTGCTTGGGTTCCTCGGGTCCATAACTCTGCACCCTTGTCAGCGCTTCATGACGAAACCCATGGGAGAAAGCTTGCATCCTACCCTGTGCAGGAGACTGCTGCTGCCCCTTCATGCTCTCCTCTAAGCTACTGTCCACGGAGCTCGGGTACAGGTCCCCGTAAGAGGAGAAGGAGTCACTGTTCGAATGGCTGAGGCAGGATTCAGGGCAGTGGCTGGGATTTCTCTGGTACACACCATGCTCGTGCTCCATGCTACAGAAACTGTCGACATTATGCATGCTGCTCATGCTCATAGTTGAAAAATCACTGTGCAGTGAATAATATCCATGGTCGCTCACGGAGTCATACTTTGGGAACTGTTCACTGTATGTAATAGAGGCGCCATGACTGTTAGTAACTAAAATCGGAGGGTACTGTACACTGGACATGTGCTCCAGAGAACTGTGTGAGAACTGCAAAGAACCGGGCACTGGGCTGCTGGCTGATCGTGTGTTCAAGGCCCCAGCTGCGTGGCTCTTGACAGGCTGCATGGTGGGCACGCTGAGAGCAGACACAAGGGAAGGCACTGAATTTGTCTCAGACTTCCGAACAACGGACAGTGCCTCTGGAGGTTCACAGGCCACGGAGCAAATGCTGGGGTCAGACTGACGTTTAGGCGCCACGCGTTTGACCTCAGAGTTGCTGTCCCCCTTTACAGTTGCTGGACCAGTACCGCACTTAGCTAAAGCCCCCTCACTCATTGTCTTCACCGCAGACAGTTTGGCAAAAGCCCGTAGTTCATCAGCCACCGAGCGCTGTGGCTGGTTGACACGCTCCGGATGATAGTACTTGCACTTATGTCCATATGTGCACTTTTTCCCTTTTTTAAAGAAAGAGTAAAAGAAGTCAAGAAAAGTCCACATTTAAAACAATTATTCAGCCATTGATTTTACAAGAAAGAGGTACTTACCATAGGGGCAAGGTTGCTTTTTGTGCTCTGGAACAACAGGACGCTTGCGGAGGAAATTTTCTAAGCTCGGACCATGTCTTCCCAACGGATCATCAGGCGGCATAAACCTTTTCAAAACAGTCATTAAGAAGATGTTATTACATGCAAGCAATATTTCCAGCATAAAGTTACAGGTTATAGGTCTTTCCAATTTTCTAATAAATAAAGCTCATAATGAAATAAATGAGGTCACATATAAATAGTCTCAAAAGGTTTTGAATAGATAAGCATTTATACTACTAACAACAGTCTCTTAACAAAGCCCATACACTCAAAATCTATGACTATACTTGCGGCGTTAAAGACACATACAGTTCATTTTTATATCTGCCATAACAATGAATCATGTTTCCTTACTTGTCGTTGACAAACGAGTACATTAGGAGACGCTCCTCTATGAACTTCTTCCACTCTGGCTTTTCATTTTGCAAGTCCCTGTAGTTGTCATTTGACACAATAATTCCATCAGAATCATAAGACAGCTTCACTATGAAGCGATCATCATAGCACACCACTCTCCTGCCCTGAACCCTCCGAGACGGGGTGAAGACCAGGATCTTCTCCTTTTCCAGCTTGCGTAATATTTCTTGATCTGAAAGAGAAATTTCAAGTGTCAGCATGTTAGAAATTAATTAACAGTGTAGTTGTAGTTTTATTGTCATCCTGTCCTACAATAGGTACTCATTGGAATTTTGCCAACTACTAAGTTACTAACTTCGAAGTATAACTTAAATAGCAGCTGCCCTACAAATGTCTTGACTACCTGTGATGAGGGCGTCAGGTCTCGACTGTTCCTTTCTCCAGGCTGGGACAAACACAGTGATGTCTTTGTGTCCTTTCTCCAAGAACCATTCAACAGCAAGTTGGATACCACGGCAGGAGAACACCTCTTTATTTCCATGGCTGGAAAACCAAATGGAAATTAAATTAGAGGCTAGATTTCACACAGTAAATAAATTCCACATAGAGCAAAGTCGTGTGTTTGTCACCGTCTTACCTCATTGCCACATTAGAGCCATCGATGACGATGGGCCTGAGGTTATCAAAGGTATCCACAGAGTCGTCTTCCACTGACACCTCTGGACTAACAGTCTCTTTAACACAGGGGGGCCGTGATACTGGCGTGGACGTGCTGCTGCATGGTTGACTTTCAGGCTCGACTTTGTTTCCGAGCCTCACTAACTCAGCAAGAACGTCGTTGATAAGTGCAGCAGCTCCCAGCTTGTTGAGCACCGTCTCCACCTGCTCTCCCGAATAGCCCAACTTCAATGCAAAGTCCATCTTGCTCTGGTACTCTCTTTCATTTGCAGGCTTGATCCCTGGTCCTGCGCTGTTGTCATCCTCGCGAAATTCTTGCGCAGTGCTACTCTGGGAAAAACTGGGCCGGTCAAGGCATGGGGAGCGACAAAGCTGTCGGTGGGGTTTTGCAACAGCCAAGGGTTCCCTCTTTTTACTCCTGCCGTCGCTCACCTGGACCCTCTGGTGTTGCTGCTCTTCTGATTCACTTTCTGAACTGCTTCCATCCTCAGAATCATCACTGGCATGCTGGGCCTCACTTGAGTCAATGTTCTCCTCCCTGCATGGGCGTTTTTCCATTTTGAGCTTCTCCACCATCGACCATACTGTCATCACGTTCGTCTTGGCACCTCAGATTTCCACCCCATGCTTCCTCACCTCCACCGCAACCAGGGAATCATACTGAATGCTGGACTGTAGCGCTACAGGCTCTTTGTGTCGAGCAAAAGTAACAGGTTTTCTCTTATGTGGACAGGCAAAATCAACCTATTAAACTCTGTAAGAAAGCACAGTGATAAGTTTCAATTAGTACAGTTCAACTTTAAATTAACCCCAAAATCATTTTAAAAAGATATTTTGATCTTTACAAATCAAGACTCGACAGTCTAGCAACATTATAGACATCAGCACTGAAAAGGAAAAAGTTTAATTTGGGGAATCGTGAGTATCCACCCAAAATAAGTGTAATCAATTCAGACAATTGTGCGAAAATGTGCCCTAATTAACATATAAATGATTCTGTTATGGCCATGAAAATGTTTTGTTAGGACAAAATGACCTTCACCTTTGACCCCCAAAGTCTGTTCAGTTCATCCTTAACTTCAAGTGGAAAAGCAACATTTTAAGAAATTCCTTCACAACCTTTTGTTTACAAGAATGGAAGTGATGCACGGACGGACAAGCCACGTGCAGACAAATCTGCAACAGAAAACTACTATTATCATGTATCTGCTGCTCACGTGGAGGCAAACTGTTTTCACACCAAAATGGCATTTCAAAATTTAGACGGCTGAAAGTCTTACAGTCATCAGCCTCTTCCCCATCCCACCATCCCCCCACTTGTGGCAGATCAGTGAATTATCCACCTGTGGGAAACACTGCTATCTGGGCCAAGTGAGAAAATTAGTCAGACAAATGAAACATATTAGTCACCTGCCCAAATAAGCAAATTACCACAAAAAAGCATCAGTGTGTGAATATTGCAAAGATTCACTGAAGTGGTTTTTCACACGCATTAACAGATATATATATACATACAAAAACTGTCACTGATCTCTTTGTGCTTGTAGAAGCAAAGTGGAAAAATGTAGATACGACAGCAGAGTCTCCCCCTTTCTTTCCTGTCTCTCTGGTATTCTAACGAAAACCCCCAGTCTTCCTGTACGAAACGTGCTGATGTGCTGCAAAACAACCCTCGCCTCTATGTAGAGCCTAACCAATATGGCATTTTTTTAGAAAACAAAACTGATACTGATTTTGGAGGGGGTAAATTAAATTATAACCAATATGGCGGCCGATATAATATGTTTTGAGCTGGAATGAAAATAGAGCCAGAAGGCTACTTTCTCAAACATAAATCTTATAAAATAAATGATAATGAAAATAGAATAATTAGAAATAAAATGAATAGCTAAATAAACACAATTGCGGTTCAGTGTCTGTCAATTGCTGACTATTAAAATAAAAAAGAGGGCATAAATTAAGAGTAAACACCATTTCTAAATCACGCCAAGCAGCGTTTTCTGCATTATATATTGTGTAAAACAATAGAGCCGATATTGGCTGTCTTACATGCGGTTATGAAAACATTTTTTTTTTTTAAATAGTCAGCAGTTGACTGAAACTGAACAGTAATGATGTTTATCTTGTCATTTATTTCATTCGTATTTATTCTTTATTTTTATAGTTATCATTTATAGAATTGGCTGATAATGTCATACACTCTTTTTATAATGTATAATAATGTATAACAATGCTAAATATTAATTAAATTAAGTTTTAAGTTTGAGAAGTAGCCAAAAAACACTGCACAACCCACATCAAAAATATCTAGTTTCATTCCAGCTCAAAAAACATATTATATTGGTCACCATATTGGTTATCGTTGAATTTTCCCCCTCTGAAATAAGTATCAGTCTAAAAAAAATCCCATATCGTTCATCCTCTGCTGATAATAATGGTCTACCGATATATCTGGCGGGCTCTATCTCTGTGTGCATAAAAGCCTTACTGGTCTCACAGCCAACATTTGAGCCAGACACACATAGGGTGAGTGCATGAGTTAACATAACCTGAGACAAAGTGTGGGCTGAGCAGTGTATCCCTGCGCCTACAGCCCTCTGACAGACAATATGAATTGAACAGAATTCCCTCCAGAACAAAGCTGTTTTATGGTAAGCCTTCAGCAGAGCCTGCAGTAAAAACCTGCACACTGTTAACAGCTTCACGTTTTTTACATTATGGATATTTGTAATCAAACATTCTTAATAACATATGCATTGATGAACAGAAACACCAGACTACACTTTCCCCCAGTCTTGCAGAGAGTAGGATACAGCCAGCTTCGAGCTTCAAGAGGCGCAGCCCATGATGTGCGTTGCTAAGCAACACAGCCTTGTCATCAGCTAACTCCTTTTTACCAGTCACGACTAACACAAACACAGCTCATCATCTCTCTTCAGGCAGTCAGTAAACGCAGAACACTTACAGCTACACTACAACTCTACACTAAAACTCTTGAGGCAGCATATTTTTGCAATAAAAATTATATTACATAGCAAATACTATGTCACAGGCAACACCCTCATCAGGCTGTACACAAGAGTGGTGTTCATTTTTAGACCTTGAAGGCTGATAGATATTTTGAGGGTCAATCTATGGCTTCAAATACATCCCAGCATCAGCTGTGCACACTGCCTCAGCACTGATGGAGAGAGAAACATTTACAACAACGAGCTGATAAAAGAAAGGATGTTGAGGCACTTTTGTGGACCTCACTCACTGCACTGCCATCGAAGACAGTTTATGATCACATCAATACATGTTTAAGGGAGCAGAGCTCTTCCAAATCCTTTCCTTTCCACCTCCAGATTCACAGGCTTAGACTCAGCAAGGCCTCCAGACTCTCTGCACATGCACAGGCTCGTGTGGTTGTTTCATAGCAACAAGTGAAGCAGGTCCCTGAAGCCATCATTTACATTGCTGACCCTACATAGTATCCAGTATGAATGGCTTTGGTCGTGTTTCTTATACGTACTGCTTGGCGAGAGAGATATCTTGAAATTTAGATATTAAAGTTATTAGCAGCCACCGCTGTACAATTATGATCTATCAGATATTTTACATTAGAAAGTCCAATCAAGGGAGGTAAGAGTTGCGATAACACAAAATATGAAAACACAGTTTCATATACTCTGCATAAAAACAATTCTGACATATGCTTTGAGCGCGCTAAGCCACCACCTGTCAGTAGACCTATCGCATCAAAACTACAACAACTGAGAAAACTAATCAGTGTGTTCATGTCAAGATTATCTGGGCCTAGAAATAACTTATCTTCTGAGCTGAAAAGCCTGAACAAACAGACATTTTCAGTCCTGAATATGTTTCAACATAACCACAGAGAAGTCATAGTGAACTGTCATTCGGGGCATGGAGCCAAGAAAAACAATATGGTCTCATTTCCTTGTTTACATTGATCAGATGATGGCACTATACTCCTATCTCACGTTAGACTCATCAGACCGGTGACATCTGAACTGCTGCCATGAGTGAATTAATCATTGGAGAACTTGTTCCATGGTCATCTTATACACCAAAATACTGAAGAGGACCCTGGTAGATTATCACTTCACCACAAAAGGCAAATGTCTTGATCAAAAGTTGTTTTTTTTTACGGTCAACAGCTTATGTTACTGAACAAAACCCCTAAAGAATGCATGCTGTATGTGCTTCATTCATCAGCTATGGAGGGATTTTAAGGTGTTATCTTAATGCAAAGCCATCACTGATTATGAACACTTGCAATGGAAACATACTGTTGTTACAATCCTTTTCTATAAGTTAGCCACACGTCATTTAAGCAAAGGGAAGTGTTGGATGATTTCTCTTGGCATCTCACCACAAATACACTCAATAAAACTGTAAGTATTCTATGCTATATGAATGAATAATTACAACTGATGGCTATGGGCAACAGCTTTAGTCCTCTACATCATAAACACTGCATTAAACACTAAACAGCTTTACAATATAGATGCCAGCTTATATTTCGCTGAATTGAAGTTATTCATCTTGTAAATTTGTTTGGGGATTTTGAAGTAACTTTGACATGCTCAACCAAATAATTAAGTGTTTTGAACAATCTGGAAACCACACATTTTTAAAATAAAAAGGGGGAAATTGACCATTAAGAAGGGGGTTATTTTTTAAAAAAAGTGAGTAATTAAAGTGAATACTCATTTTCAGCCAGTTTTGCATTGACTTCACAGCTGGCTACATCAATGTGCAACCAAATTCAAACATTGCATTGACCACAATGACAGTTTCTCTACATAAAAGTTCCTGAACTGTTGAATTAAACTAGGTTCACAATGTTATTGCAGGTGACACGTCAATAGAAAAAAAACTGGTGTGCCTTGATATCATTAGCAACAGCATCATGAGTTTAGATGGATAAAATGGAGGAAGGTTGAGCAATATGACAGTAAAAGACATCTCATACTTACAACACACAGCGTTAGGACATTACTACCGCACACGACGTCACCTTTGTGGTTAAATTTGATTTGAGACTTGACATCCTAAGGCCCCGAGTCACGGTTAGCACACCGTTAGCTAGCATGCTAATATACCGTTACTTGGCCAGCTGAAGAGTCAACGTTTTAGCCACAAAAACTAACCGGCCTGCTTCGCTTTATATTGTTTGTCAATGAATTTGGAGCTATCAAACAACTAGTTAACGCAAGCTAACACCAAAAGACAAAGCTTATCAAGTAAGCCGGTATCTATTTAGTTAACGGTAGCATAGCTAGCATTAGCTAACGTACTGTAATAATAGCCAACTCAGTGGCTCCACAGGCTAACTTAGCCTTAGCCGCCGAGCGTGTGCTAACATTTTTGCCAGAATACTAGTCTAACTTGAGATAAAGTTGACGATCATTTACCATTTTAAACGGAAGTAAAACCTCAGCAACACAATGTTATTTTCTACATAATCTGCACATTAAATCAGTGCTGTCGCTGACTTCAGACGGTGCTCATCTCACCTTGTTGCTGTCATCCTCCTCGCCTGTAACAGTTATGTTTTGCTGCCATTGGCGCTGTCGCAGTTTGGTCAGGGTTGCCAGATAACGCGAGGGAAACAAGTAAATACGGTGAAAAGACACCGGAGCCAGAACACCGTTAAAAACTTTAATTTATCACACGTTTCATGTGTTTGTTTTATGAT
>CAFUXE010000425.1:296292-317640 GCA_903364295.1 Serranus cabrilla | reverse complement strand
GAAAATAGAAATAAAAAGGAAACAAAATGATGTCTTGTCATTGTCATGTTTATTATAGTGTAAGGCAGTGTTCTACTCTGACAAAACAGTAACAGATTTTCAAGAGGAATCCCCTAATGTAACATGAGTTTAACTTCACAATAAAAAAATCCAAAATTAAAAAAGGAAAACTCAAAAAAGAATATTGCCAATTTGAAATTCCGGATACAATGTTACAGTGTACAAATAGCTGAGAATATAAATACAAATTCTTCGACATTTGTTCAATATTACACTATAAAAAACTACATCATCTGACAGTTTAACGTCTGACCGATCAAACATTAAATGCACAAGAAAATGATACTTGGTGAAAATACCAGTTTATCTTTTGTCATGTCATTTCAAAATCAAACTACATTTTTATTCCACAAGCTTACAGTAATGCAATAATGGAGTGCACCATTTCAGAAAGGATTTTAAACTTCACAGGTGGTCAAGTTGTTGGAAAATGAGAACAAAACAGCCACAGTAAGGCCAAAATCAGCTCGTCAGTCCAGAAGTAAACACAGTAAATGTGAGACGATTAAGTACTACAAGTTTCCCCCTTTGTCTTGTTTTTTTGCTAACATTTTACATATATTCTACCCTGGCAGTCTCAGCAAAAGCACCGTACTACACAGGGGAAATGCATGTGAAGTATACCAAAGTAGATATGCTTTGCAAAGCTATCTACAGTATGTAAATGAAGTGGCAGCTGAAGTAAAGATACAAGCACTATCAGTCCATCTTTACATTTCCCATACATGCTTATCATGTTGTTGTATGAGAGGAGAAACTAGCTGTTAGATGTTTTCAGATCAAGCCAAATACAATAACAGCTTAATAGATTTGTGAAGTGAATCATATTGAGCCATGTTTTATACCGTGGATTAAACCACTGAGATACTCTCTCTCTCTCTTCATTTCCGAAACCAAATCTGTCCTGAAATGAGCTAAACCATAAAAAAAACAGCTAGACACAGTAAATCTGATCATCAAGTCAGGAAACATAAAGCTTACTGGAGTAAAGAGAGGCTGTAAACACAAACAGAAGCCGGCACTTAAAGCATAAGTATACAAGTGTTTCGTGGCTAGCCGTGTTTGGCCGTGCTATGGAAACCAGGCGGATAAATACCCACTAAACAAAGTGTAGAACTACTATGGAGACCTGGACACTGAGGCTACATATGCATATAAACATTCTAGTAGAATTCAATAGCTTAATGAGATGAATCAGTGAGCAGTTTAAATGAAGCTCTCTAAACACTTTTAGACATGGCCTGTTTGAAACAAGCAACAGTTACTGTGCAAATGCAGAAAATCCCTTTTGATTTCCCAGTGAGACAGCTATGTACTGATGCAGCAAGACACGCCGAAGATTCACACTTCATTGCATGCCGCGCCTCTCACAGCGTACAGCAACTTTTCAAATGATTGAAATGATGATGTGCAAAGAAGATTTAAGCAACGATTACTCCTCTGAACACCAGGAGCCTTTCAATTAAAGGTTGCCTCGGGGAATTTGTTGCAGGCCACATCTCTGGGTGTTCTTAACTCACCGAGGACCGCCGCTTCCTCTTTAGGCACACCTGTTTTCAGAGGACTCCCAGTATGAGACATCCCTTCCTGACTGGCCACTGCTCTGCCTTTACCACGCTGATTATAGGATTGCAAATTAGTGGCAGCGTTACAAAAGACCTCCTCATCAACATAATCTGATTCATCATCCATCATTTCAGAATAAACAAAGGTGCTATGAGGTAAACAAGAATCTGACTGCGAGGGAAGGTGACACTGCCTGTTGTACAGCTCCGCATTCTGTGAAATTAAATCACAGGACACTCTGTCTGACACCTTGGAGCAAAGCTTGCTGTTGGGACAATCGCTGCTGGATGAGCTGGAAAATATTTTGCGCTTCACTTGGGTTTGACTGAGACTCTGTTCCTTTTGAGTGAATTCCCCGTCTGTCAGGGGAAGGCTTAAAGCCATTTCTGACCTTGTTTGCCATGATAAGGCCATAATGCTGCTACTGTCTCTAACCTCCGATGCTGACACGAGTACATTCTTTTTGTAATATGGCGAGGAATCTCTTTCAGTGTCCTTTTCAGTTTGAGGACAAGCAGCTCTGTTCTCTCTGTAAGTGTCAGGCATCTTCAGCTCAAGGCTCTCTGTGTCCAGAGACCTACTTCTCCTGTCCAGAGACAACGGATTCGGCATGGACTGGCTGACTCTAGTAAGGCCGAGGTGCCGTGGCAGACTAGCGATTGCCCATGTGTTACTGATGAGATTCTGCTCGTACAGGTCCAACATTTGATAATCACATTCAGCAAACGCATCTTTCTGTAGGTAGCTTTCCTCAAACTCCTGGTAGGGCGACGAGATGTCCTCCTCCAGCTCCATGTGGATCTGCTCGTCATATTCACCCTCATTATGCATGTCCACTACATCAAATGTGACGATGGTTGGTAAGGCCTGCATATTCTGAGTCAACGCAGAGTTCGTCTCCAAATCATCCACATTGTTGTGCAAGTTACTCAGCATCTGAGAGTGTTTTGTGTAGTCCACAAGTGCTTGAGAGAAACATACAGTTTGCCCATCATCCAACTCACTGTTGTCATCTGGAGACTGAGAGTTGATATTTTTATACGGTAAAGCCACAGGCTTGTTTTCCTCAAGATGTTGCTCTTTGGGTTCACAAAAAGTCTCAAAATCTGGGTCAGACGTGCTTCCGAATGACACGCTGCTGTGCCTTTTCTCACAATCAGCATTTATGGATTTTGTCGTTTTTTCCGTGGAAGCAGGCATACTTCCTTTTTCATCAAACACATCTGGTTCTACGTTATTCTTATTGACTGATGCTTGTGGTTTTGAATTCAAATTGCAGTTTTTATTCATGCCCATTTCCTGCCGACCAACTACATTCTGCGGCAGCTCCGAGGATTGACTGCACGTGCTCGGCATCTCTAGGAAGTCGTGAACTTCATACAGCTCAGCACTTATTTGTAATCGATTCATGTCTGGAACAAAGGCAGAGTCTGTCACATCATGGGGCTCATTTAAATACTCGCACGGTTTTGAACTGGGCAGTTTGGATTTGTTCTCATAATGTGGACTGATGAGGCTCTCATCAGGGGCAAACAGTTCATAGAGGGCATCCCCGCTGTAGCTGTCTCTGGGTAATCTCTCTGCTCTCAGCCTGTCAGCTTTCTCCTGTCCGTCATCGGGCCCAGGAGTGGTTGAGTCATAGTAGCCTTCATCACTATTTGGAACCGATTCTTGATGCTCGCTTTGAGGCGTCAACACATCAGCAATCGACGAAGCGTCCATGCCGCTGGCTTGCTGTGCACTGTTACTGTTCAGTAAGTCCATATTGTGAGAACTTGTCAGGTCAGCAGTCAAATCTGTGTGTTCTTGGTTGCAAGTACAGCAAATTTCCTCTGATGCATTATTTCCCCAGAAATCATTAAGACACTCATCCTCATCCAGATCTTCAGGTGAGGCCATTTCTTCACCGCCACCCTGATAAGTGAGATAGCAGGACGCCCTCTTCCCGCCGTTCCTGCTCCTTTCTCCAGAAACCGTGCTCTCCGTGATGCTGTCGTCTTCTTGATCTGCAATAATGTCCCCACAGCCGGTGAGGGAATCGAAACTCTTTAACGAGGCAACATCTCCATAAATCAGGTTGAGCTGATCCGACGAGCCAGCAGGAGTTTCGGACTTCGGCGCGGGCTCAGACATCATCTGAAGCTTCAGACAAGGCTCGCTGTGTCCTCGAGAACTCTCCTTCAGCTCACTGGAAACCACCGCCAGCAAGTTCAGCTCCTCCATTTCCTCGTCACACATCTCGCCATCCAGCTCAGATTTGGGGCTGTCTTGCTCCACGCTCTTCTCGGACGGCATCTCGTCAGCGTCAATACATTCAGGACTGATGGAAATATCACATATTACATCTGCAAAATCAGGCACATCGGGTTCAGATCCCAGGCACTCTGTGACATACTGGTTGGTGTTGTCCTGGACAACAGGCACCTCTTGCTTGCAGCGAGGAGTGGACATCGCAATCATTTCAGATTTATCCAATCCCATATTTCTATGGTTTCTGTGATACTTAAAACTCTGAAAAAGACTCCTCAATCCCCTCTTCTGCCGGGTCAGAGTCAGTGATTTCTGCTCAGCAGCGGGGTGACTACATTCGTTGTGACAGCTACTGTGGAGGTCTCCAGCAGAGTCCCTCTGGCTGTGGTATTCAAAGTCTCCAGCTGATGTGAAGCCACTTCTCAGATTGTCATCACGACTAACCTTACAGAGCCCGTCATGTGTTCTGCTCTTGTTGAGTCCTTTCTTAGAGGACCACTTGCTCGGATTTTTACTCCGTCCTCCAAAGAAACTCGGTAGGATACAGATGCTTTTACGAACTCCAAAAAACGTCAGGGCAGTCCTCCTGAATTTTCCAGATTTCTGGGATTTCACCGTAGCATTCATCGTGTCCGGCTGAGGCTCTTCTGTGATGTCATCGGCGCTGCATCGGGAGGCTGAAGCCACATCCTTTGCGGCACCTGGTAGCTCGTCTACCTTACGAGAAGCCATGGCTGCGACGTTTACAAAAGCAGTCCGGTGAAAGGCATAGCAGCTGGATTCTCCAAATCAGCCGATAGAAACACTGCAGGGAATTTGTCCTCCATCTGTTGTGAGCCCTGTGTTGAGAAAGTTGAGACCAAAATGTGTTATCTGATATGAAGCATTCACACTGGAGACACTGAGCATTAATCACATTAAGAGGTTGATATTTCTAATAAAAGTTATTGGCGTTACAGCTGGAATCTATCCTAATATAGTTAATTTCATACCACGATAACAGGATACGATAAACATTTTTCTGGCAAATCAATAAATGATGTTCTATATAAAATAACAATATAATAATGCCTACTTTTATATATTCAATAGTCAGAACATAAAGTGTCTGAATTATGTAAATATAGTGCTTGTGGAGAGTAAATCTGAACACCACAGAAACTGTAAAAACAGGCATTATAGGTTCATAGGTTACAAAAGTTTCCATCTTAAAATTGCGACATTTATGTCAAAATCTCTTTATTCTACATTTCTCATTTAAAACGTCACCAAAAATAAACAGTTTGTAATAACTAGATCTTGCTAAAAACATTAAATTCTGCTCCTCAGAGACTCTGTGAAGACATGATTGATTCAGCTGAGACCAACGGTCACGTGACAAATATTTACTGAAAATCTGCTTACACAGAGCTGAGAGGAGAGGACAGGAGAGACTGTAAGTAAAGGTTGTATAAATGCAATTAGTTTTTTCCCAATATTTGTGACGCTTCTATATATTTTTTACATAATTTATCTGAGAAATTCAACTTTTTCTTTTCTAAGATTTATGTTAGTATAACTGTTAAATTCTGCACAAAATACATATTTTAGTTGTTCATACTTCTAGCTATGATTGTGCTGATTCCATAGAGGTGCAGGACTTATATAATGCAGTGAAATACAAGACCGCAGTGAGTAAAATGTAAAAAGATCAACAACAAAAATGCCCTGAAACAGATTGGAGCTCACCTTATAGTAATCTTTATCTAAACTTAAATGCATGCCAGATAATAGGAAAGACTGCAGACTATGGGAAAACTATACAGTGCATTTATGTTTATTAACGTGCATAAGTGAGGGCCAGATTAATCAAATACACCCGGTAAGATTGACTTCTGTGTGCATGCAAAAGCTCAGGTAATAAACCAACGCGCTACAGATGTAAAGTCGCTCTGCCAAAATAAAGCCAGAGGTGGAAGTTGGGTTTTAAAAAAAATCTCCAAAATGTAACTTAACTTTTAATAAGAGACTTAACAAAAGAATAAACGGTCGCTAATGTTTAATTCAGCACGACTAACAGATGGTTTGACACGGTAGTTTTGAGATAAAACCAAACTAAAAGCCACATTAGCATGAAGCTAACTGTGTCGTAAGGTAAACAAACTTACCAGCCAAAGCCAAAATGTTGCAGCACGGTTGGTGGGTAGTTTTCTGGACCAGGAGATGAAGTTACCTCACTTTAACTTTGGGTTTACTGCAGCTGGAGAGTGGTCGACTCGGGCCCCCGGAGCAGCTTTTCACCGGACACGGTTTCATTTGTTCCCAGCCCCCGTTAGCTAGCTTGGGGTGCTCGCTAACAACCCCAGTTAGTGTCTGTAACGTGAGTGTCAGTTGCTAACGGTTGGTAACGTTAAACCGCATAGCAACAACACGGCGCGGTGCAAAGACGCAGAGCAGCAGCACAGATAAAGGATTGATGTGAGTTATTGTGCACAGCGTGCAGATTTTACTTCAGATGTTCAGCGTTTAAGGTTTAAATGCTGGATGATGATGACTTCCTCTCCGACTTCTCAGGTAAATTACCCAAATCTCCTTTCGTCAGCCTCCTCTCGGCGCACGATAGTGACGCAACATGTGTGGAACGTGTGCTTCATGACACAATACAAATAAATAAATAAATAAATAAATAATAAAAGACACAATGATGACTAAACCCATAGCAGTAAAGACAACAACAATAATTATAATAATAATACTCACTTAAAAGATAATTTATCCTTATAAATTTATATAATTACATGCTTAATAAAATGTACCAATTTTTTTCTCTATATTTATGATTATTTCACATTTATATGATGTATTTTTACTAACACAATAACAGCAAAGACAACAATAACAATAACAATATTTTAAAAGATAATGTAATCCTAAAAATATGTATAATTGCGTGTTTAATAAAGTGTTTTTTTTTAATTCTATGAATATATTTATAACATAATAAAAAATAAAAAAAACACAAAAATTACGAAAACATTACAGCAAAATAACAATTATAATACTAATTATTGCTATAATTATTATTACTACTGTTATTATCATTATAATAGTAATAATAATATATGATTATACACATATAATTGTATGCTTAATAAAATATTTATCTATTTATATTTTTTCTATAAATATAATCATGACATGATAATAATGATTAAAACAATAGCAGCAAAGACAACATCAACAATGATGATGATTATAATTATTATATTATCACAATAATGCCAAAATAATAACAGCAAAGACAATAATAAATATGATTAATCATAAAAAATATAGAATTGCATGCTTCTATGTAACCAAAAGTAATTTTTCTAAAGATGTTTCTTCTAAATCCATCTTTTGCTGACAAAAATAAATCATATGTCATGTAAGTAAAACACCTTTACAAAGTTTTTAAAAAATATAAACTTTATTTATACTTATTAGAACTTCAACATTTGGAAATGCCAGTGCGGAGGTCAGGTACACAGGACAAAAGACACAATATAATAAATAACCAAAACAAATAAATTAAAAACACAAGCGTGAATTCGTAATGGCTGCGACCGTGTGTGTGTGTGTGTGTGTGCCAAATTTCAGCCTCCTGAATTCTGACTCATTCTTAGATTCTTTGATTCTTAGCTCGATGTAAGATACGGTTTGTCACACAAGAAACACAGTTATGGTCTTTCTAAGATTAGTATCCTCTGTCTTAAAATCTTGAAACCAAAGATAACGTTTTCAGACCTTAAGGGGGTTTGTGTGGAAACAACGTCTGGCTTGTTTTCAGAATCTCTTGGAGTAATTACAATACCAAAACAAATTAAAAAAAAACTTCAATATGAAGATCACAGAGGCAGCAGGACAAAGACGAAGCTCAGCAGGATGGATCGTTTTGGCTTATGAGTGAAAGAAATGTTCAAAAACATGTTATCATCAAAATATGTGTCTTATTTACAAACAGAATTAATTACATAAACAGCAAGTCTTCCATATTTTTTTGCGGTGAAGCAACATGATGCCCTTTTGGTAAAACATACGCTACAGTAAAAATCATGATACAGTGCACAATCTGGTATTATTTACAATATTGATCTACTGAGAGAGAAAGTTTTACAGTGCAATTTTGTATTTCCACCCATAAGCAGACATCTCACTGCTCACCTACTCTTGTTTATTTCAATACTGTTTTTCAAAGTGCTTTTAAATAGTTTTTGGTCCTCTTCATGAATGTGCTCCTCGCTCGCTGGTGTTATCGTGATCCTGATGTTTTTCAGCACACTATCTTCCATTTATGTTGGACTGCCGGACGTCCGTCCACTCCATTTTGGTGTTCTGCAGCGCCTGAGTCTTCTTCTCATCCACCTGCACGTAATCCACTTTGTGCTCGTCAGAGAGAAGCGGCTTCTGCTGGACGTAGAGAGGGAGATAATAAAATAAATATCACAATTTTAAGCTTCATTTCAGTTACTTTTTCTCATGGAAGCTTTCGTAACTGATGATATGTTCAAGGACTCTCGGAAAGTTCAGATTTCTAACATAAGTCACATAACAAATTTAGTTATTTATTAATTTTAGTTAGTTATTTTCACCCAAACAATGATATTTTCCTGAATTTAGTTGTTTTTCAAAACCACTAACCATGGTTTCAAAACTGCGACTGTAATTCAGGGGAAAATATTAAATTAAAACCCAAATGCTGTTTTATTTTAGAAGAATAAATCTTCAGGATCAAGTATTTTTCATTTCAAGTTATTAAATTCTTCAGCCCCATATAAGAATCAGTCTAGCAGACAAGTACAGACACGTCCTGGGTGTATAATTTACCCTCGGGGTGAACACTGATTTGATCATTTAAATAGTAATAATGCAGGTCAGTGGCTCTAATGGTACAGAGTAATGTAAGTGTAATTGTTTGTAATGATAAAGCCCTGATTAGAGCGCTCTGGCTGAGCTGAAGGGAGCTGTAAAGAAATCCCTTTCATAATGTCATAAACTATTGAAGCAGCTGATCTTTCTCAACTTCAGACAGTGACTTCATTTGTTACCTCAGAAACACTGAAAGCTTGTAGAGTCTTGTCCGGTTATTAAGAAAAATGAAGACGTCTGTTACTGTTGAGGCTGCAGTTGCACAATAGTACAAGATGGGAGATATGGTTTTCCTTTTTATTATAATAAGCCCATGTAAATGTGCGTTATGTGTTTGCATACCTTCTGCACCGGAGAGGGGGACGCAGAATTGAAATCCAGTGACAAATAGTCAAGGTTGGACCGTCTCGCCCAGGGTTGCAGCGCTCCATCTGAGGCGATATTGGAAAGTTGCCTTGACTCCTGCCAGAGAAAGAAACAGATAAACTTTGAGTCATCACCGTCTGAAATACTCAGAATCTATTTTCACATGTGCTGCATTATCCATAAATCATTGATTCAATAAAAAGGTGGCCCGAGGCTCTTCATTTTCACATTGAGTTGAGGAAAACATAGGAAGCTGCTTGTGTCCAGAGGGCGTTCACTTGCGGCCAGTCAGCATGTTGAAGATGTGTGACTAATATGCTTTTCTTCTGGGAAAAATGTGTTGAATATGCACCAATTCCAGGAACAACATCACACATGCTGACACCATGAAAGGTCTGCAGGGTGATTACACTCCCCTGATTTATATTTTGTACAGGAAAAGTGTATGATTCATTATGTTGATACAGGCCACATGACGAAGGGAGGTGAAAAGGTTCCCAGCCAAACGAGCCTCTCAGTAAAAGTGTGTTCTCCTCAGAGCGACTTCCAATTAAGATCAGGAAATCTGTCTTCAAAGCCATATCAGGTCCAATTATCTGATAGATTCTGGTTCATTAAAATAAATACAGAAATGCAAAGTCTTATAGAGAGTAAGGGGAAAAAATTATACTTTGCAGACTGATCTGCTGGTCTTTGTAAACAAATAATTCAAAGTTCTCCCTGTTCAACAAGCGGTGGCCGAGCGAGCTACAGAGTGAACGAAGAGAGGGAACGGCCACAGCAAGAACCAAGCAGTAAATCAGAGGAATAAAATGTCCTTTTTTGATTTTTTCAAAGTGATTATATTGCTGATCTATAGAATAACGTCAGTGTTTTATCCTTAATATATACAGTAAGTTACAGTTTTTAGATGTTTAATGATAATTTTTTACATTGAATTTTGAGTTTTACTGTTAAAAACAGGAAGTCGCCTCAATTTCACATCCAGCAATATGATGTTAATTTTTTAAAACTTATAATTCAAAATAAAAAAATCTATATTGTCCCATTCATTTATTTGAACTTTAATTTTATGGTTATTTCTAATAAAAGTAATTCATTTTTTCTATCGTATATGCACTTAATGTTGAAAAAACATTAAGATAAGGTGGGATTTTTTGTTGTTGTATGAGTCTATACATAGTTTTGTTCTGTTTTTAGTAAAATGCTGCATATTGTACCTTAAAAAACTGCCTGATGGAGTCAGTCAGTGCACAGATGTATTGTTTAAAGTATGTTTTCATGTAAATATTCACCATGGCAGCCCAGTTTGTCTCCTCGTCTCTTGGATTGTCGCCGTTCTCAAGTCTTCTATCAAGAGGTAAACTGTTCACTGAAAAGCTGCAATAAAAACAAAAAAAATAGGAAGATTAATGCTAATTTTATGACATATTTACAACCAACAACTTGCATAATTTATGAGTAATATCTAAGTTCTGCTGGGAACTAATTGTAAACAGGTCTCATAATGAAAACACATGACTGGAACCTGCTACTGCACAGATGTTTTTCTCTCACCATGATTCAGTCATCGCTCTGCTCAGAGGGAGATGAGTGGGACATTCTGTGATCGTAGAGAGGCCTCTCAGGTCCAGAGGTGGAGGTCGAGCTGTGAACCCAGAAAGGGCAAAGTTATTGGATTGGCTGTAATTCTGTATTGTGCCACAGAAAGGCCAGCTTCCAACCAGCTGCTGTAATAAGAGCATTCTGTGGAAAACTGTTTCTGACACCTGCATGCACCCTGCACTCACATTTCATGAGCACAGTCATGTAAATGTGTATTTATTGGTATTTTACTCATTTGCAAAATCTGTTTTTGAATATAATAAGGATCACATGCTCCAAAAAAAACACAACAGAGTTGATTTGCTGTTTAGAAATTAACCTTCTAAACCATGTAATTTCTTTGAAAAATCGCCCATAATACACTGTTTAACATAGAAAGAAACTTTAAAAACCAGATATTAATGTTGGAATTTGTACTTTCTGACAGGCACAGATGTTACACATGTTTTTGTTCGTAAAAATAACAAAAACAAAGCTCAAAACTGTGATATTTCTGTCAGAATCACTTAATTCTACATGTCTCATTTAAAATGTCAGCAAAAATAAATAGCAAGAATAACTAGATCCTGTTAAAAACATTAAATTCTGCTCCTCAGAGACTCTGTGAAGCCATGATTGATTCTGCTGAGAACAACGGTCACATGACAAATATTCACTGAAAATCTGTTTACACAGAGCTGAGAGGAGAGGACAGGAGAGGCTGGAAAAATGCAAATAGTTCAATATGTAAAGCATGTGGAGACCCATTTTTATTTCCATTATTCCTGACACTGGGGAACGTGTTGTATGTAAAAAAAAATCCCTTTTATTCAAATCAAAATAAATCATTTATCTGAGAAATTCAACTTTTTTTTTTCTTACTTTTTTTAATGGTTTATGTCATTCTAACTGTGTTATTCTGCACAAAATACATGTTTGAGTTGTTCCATGATTCTGCTGATTCCACAGAGCTGCAGGACTTATAGATTTATATAGATTCTATACATTGCAGTGAAATATAAGGCCGCAGTGAGTAAACTGTACACAGGCTCTTACCTCTCCTCAGGCGAGGTTTGAGATGCCGGTGAATAGGAGGCGGAGCGAGCTCTCCGGGTTGACACATCAGTGTGCTGAGCGTCGCGGGTGAGTCGAAGCTGCAGCTTGTATTGAGGAAGCTGAAGGTCCGGGGGCTCATGGGGATGTAGCCGTCACTCTCAGTGGGTTTGACAGAGGGAGACGGGGACGCCATGGGGACGTATGACTCATCCTGGTTGCTCTGAACTCGCATGGTATTTAAACACGGCTGCTGAAAGGCAAAGCATCGTGAGGTCAGACAAGCCACTGTGAGGAGAATCTTTATGTGGTTGTTCAGATGAGTTTTATTCTTAGGAAAATATACAACTCCTCAGGGTGCTAAAGATGAGAATTATCTAAATCATACATTTGTTTTTTAAGAGAATAGTTCAACATTTTTGATAGATTAACAGACAGTTTGTAGCCATCATGTAGTCAGCCACTGGTCTGTTTTGAAGTCCCGAATTGAGCATTTTTGACATTATATCTTAGTTTTTTTGGAGCTAAAAGTAACAAGATATGAACACAAAGGTGGACCTACGAACCTAAAGGGACAAAAATGTATATCTGACTTCTTAGAGTGTCTTTGAGTACAACCAAATGCAGAACAAGACATTTTTAGAGGATCAAAATGTTGACATTCAAGTTTTGATAAAGTCTGTCCAATGTGGGCCCCATTTACCACAAGTTATCAAGATTTTTCCATTTTCTGGTTGCTCATTTGAAGTGGAATTTTCTTCAAGAATTCAGGGTGCTACATGGTGAATAACTGATATACATATTCCTCTAAACAAGTGCAATATATACTGTTTCCAGCCTGGTGCTAAGCTAAGCTAACCATCTCCTGGCTGTATCTTTATTATTATTAGTTTATTTGTTTAATTGACGTACAAAGAAAAAAAAACAAAAAAAACCCATAAATGTTTCCATTTGATGCATTGTACCAGTGCCTTCAATCTTCTCATCTAACTCGGGGCAAGAAAACAAGTACGCACATTTCCCAAACTTTTCCTTAAGCATGAGGAGTTTTTTTGTTGACTTTTTTTTTGCTGTTGAAGATCATCTTACCAGATTAAGACTCTGCCTCCGGTTCCTCATCAGTCTTAAATCAGCATCTCCTAAAATAACAGAGATAATGATGGAAAATCATATTAGTTCCCGTCATCAACCCCTCGTTGAATGCTGCACCATCATAACAGCACCAGGATTCATTTTGTTGGGTGCAGCTTTGTACCTATTCTGAAATGGTCCAGGCCTGACAGAGACGTCCTCCGGAGACATAATGCACCGTGGTTTGAGAAATGCCGGGCGCTCGTTGGCCGCGGCCGGTGAGCTGCTTCATCACTCAGCTGCTCCGACAGGTGATTGGACTTGGGGGGCAGCGGAGGAGGCGTCAGTCCGTCACTCGCCTCAAACGATGCAGAAGAATACGGCTGGTCGAACTGGAAGACACTTGTGGCGCAGTGGCGTAGTGGAGAGGAAGAGGAGGACGGCAGAGCCATGGAGGTGCACGGAGCGCTGAAAGGAGGGTGACTCAGCCTCCCGTGGAGGAAGAGAGACGGGCTGGGGCTGGCGTTAAAGATGGAGGAGGAGCAGGAGTCGGTGCAGAGCGGCGAGGGGACAATGTCCCTGAACGTGTCCTCTGAGGACTTCTGCTCCAGAGAGATCTCAGAGTTGGAAAAGCTGTCATTCCTACACACAAGGAGGAAAAATTATGTTATTATTAAACATCAGTTTATCTTGTGTCTGACTGCAGAGTTGTTTTATTCAAACTTTATGAGCATCTAACCCTTTACACTGCAGCATATAATGCAGAGGCATCTAAGCATACAGTACACTTATTTATAAATGATTAGCATGAAAAATGTAGCCTCAATGTGACACCAAATGTGATCAGTCAGCTCATAAATCCCCTTTTCATTCTGCCCCTTCTTACGCAGATCTGGGGGTTGTGGGCAGTGGTCAACAATAAATGCTACATAGAAGATTAATTTGAGCTCAGCACTGTGTGTCAAGTTGTTCTGGTCACATATCTCTAATAAAAATAACTTAGTTAATTAGTAAACCTGAACATTATTGTTTGGCTTTCTGGAGTCAATTTTCTTGCTCAACTATGTCGCAGATGTTTTTGCAGCAATTTTTTGGTTGATATTATTTGTTGCACACATTTAGTGCCGAATTAGACAATTTCCTTTTTTATTATGAGAATGGATAAAAATGGTGAAAAAAACCTCCAGAATATTGCATCCTTGCACCAAGACCTTTGGAACAATATAGATAAATCCAAGCTGTGATTTCGTTTCAAAAACTGTAAATCTGTTAATATGTTAAAAGGGTTTAGAACATTAATATTTCGCTTTTTTAAGTCAATTTTCATGCTCAACTATGTCCCATAAGCTGTTGTAGCAATTTCTTGGTTGATACCAGCTGTTACACACATTTGGTGCCGAATTAGGCAATTTCTTTATATTCGAAAATTGATAAAAAAATACACCAAGACCTTTGGAACAACATGATCAAATCCCTGCTGTGATTTGATCTGGCTTCCAGGATATTTTTGCTGTTATATAAACAGCTGAGAAACCTCCTTATTGTCAACATACATAAGGAAATCTACTACTTTATTTACTTTATTTATGGGCCTCAGTCTGGAGCTCTGCAGTGGGATGTTATTTACAGATTGTACATACCGACTCACGCTCCCCGTCTCACACTGGGAGAGAAACAGGTAGTCCAGTGGGTGACTGGAATCTGGTTGGCTGGAAACCGACGCTCGGTCGGAGCTGTCGGGTGACGGATGCAGGGATGTGGGGGTGTGAGGAAAGCCTTCTTCTGAACTCTCTGTTGAGAACAAGCAGAGACAGAAAGCATGTGAGACGTTGAGTGAAGAAAAGTGCCATCATGCATGCAAACCGTAAACAAACTCCCATCCTGCACTTACATTTAAAACTGTTCATGGAGCAGGTGGATTTAAAAGGAGGATTATGTCTTTTTTTTTTTTGCAGGCACCTTGAAAGTAGACATGCATGAGCCCTGTTCCCTCTTTTGTTTATATATCCTCCAATCTTTTCGTCAGATTGGCTCGTGTTCAGAAATTTGTTTCATTCCATTTCACTCAAGGCCGCTGAGTCAAGGCTCTCACTGCAAAATCATGTGGGGGGAAAAAAAAAATCTTTGCAGCTCTCATGAAACATTTGCTTCCCTTAATAGACGTTTGTGCTCTCTTGTGGGTGCAGAACAACCTTTTATATTCCTCTGCAAGTTATCAGGTGCCATTACTCAGACAGCCCTGTTCTCTGGATAAAAAAAAGCCTCAATTAAAGCAACATCATTCGGAAAGACACAAAAACCACAGCAGCAACCTGCATCACAGTGTTAAGCATGTGGAATTTAATTTTGCATGATAATCACCGACTTGTGTGTGTTTTTCTCAGAGCTTAGTGAGGTTTACGGTAACTTGCAGGGCAGCATATCAGCAGCAGAGCTCTATCTCCTTCACACAGATGACAGCACTCTAACGGACAAAATATCACCAGAACTGGAGGCTACAAAGGTCAAACCGCATCGTCCTGACAGGATAGACGGAGCAGTTCACTTTTGTATCCCAGCTCAGCAAGCTTAAACATTTAAAATAAGGACAAATATCCAAACAGGGATACAGGAATTTGCTTTGGTGTATTGGTGCAAAAGATCAAAGTTCTAAATATAAATATACATCAAGGAAATAAGTACTTCCAAGTTAAAAATACAACAGCATAAAAAGAAAATATGAAGAATAGAAAAAGTCAGCATACAAACTACTTAAAAATATATTTAAAAAATAGAAACAATACGTACAATTTGTTTTATGGTGTCATAAAATAACTTCAAATAACTTAAATAACTCCATATTTGTACATATTGTTTCTTCTGATTATATTTTTTATATAAATATTAAATATTTTTTGGATGTTGACTTTTTCTATTGGTCATATTTTCCATTTCAGTGGCTGTTTTTGGCTGAAGTACTTAATCTACAGTATATCTATATTTCACTACCATGCATGTTACTGCTGGCTTGTTCTTTTGCACCACTCCACCACAGTAAATTCCTTGTATGTGAAAACCTACTTGGAAAATCCCTTTTAAATGTACAGCTCTGTATTTTGGGGAACTGGCCAAAAGAAATAGCAGATATCTTCTAAAAAAAATACTGACTGTAGCAACAAAAAAAGCAATCATTTGTAAATGGTTAAACTGATCCACCTACAGTAAACAACTGGCGAGAAGAATAAAAGAGATTAATGATTTGGCAAGACTGCCTGAAGATTTATATGTCCCCAAATGGACAAAATAGACACAATATTGGAAGAATAAAAGACGTGGCAGGTGGTTTTGCGTCCGAATTCTTAAACCCATAACGACACATATGCACGTATCGCGGCTCGCGGTTAAGCGACGCGTTCTAAAAATAGCTCACACTTCAATTTACATACAACTGGTTCGCGGTTTTAAACATTTTTTTTTTTTAAAAGACTGCAGTTTTGGTGAATTCATGCTGAAAAAACAAACAAACAAACACTTACATAGGTTTCGGGCGAAGAACTTCCTACTTAGACGTTATAAAAAAACAGTTTAAACAGTAAACAAATGTACGTAAATGCCGGAAATGAAGGTAGTTACTGGGGTTGTGACCACCGGAAATAACGTAAAAGACGCGAGTTACGTTCAAAACCGTGATTCATGTAATTTAGGTAAATAACGTTGTGTAATATGTGAATATAGCTTGTATTCTTGGTGCCTGTACATACGACCTATAGTTACGTTTTTGAGGGAGAACAGTCTGGTTGTTGTTTAAGAGGAAACTGTGAGATTAGAATGCTTTGTATTTTGTGGTTTGAGAAGCCTGAATATCGGGCTGCGATGCTTGTTGAACTGTGTATTACTTGCTTTTATTAAAATGAAAATAAAAGTGGTAATAAAAAAAAAGGAAACCTACTAGGCAATAAAACGATTCTGACTCTGATTCATCATAACCAGAAACTGTAAAAACAGAAAATACAGTCTGACTTTCAAACTCCCAACGTTTTTCTTGAACGTGTCATATGTAAGGAACGCTTCTGTCAGGAAATGTAACCACATCCAAGCTTCAAATTGTGACATTTCATTAAAAATCACTTAATGCTACATTTCTCATTTAAAATGTTGCCAAAAATAAACCATTTCCCGTTCGAAAACATTAAATTCTGCACCCTTCAGCACAACGGGAAAGATGTGAATGACTCAGCTGAGCAACAGTCATGTGACAAAAAAAAATCAGCAAAACTTTACCAAACTTCAAGGCTGTTTACACAGAGCACAGAGGAGAGGACAAGAGTTTGTAAGAACAGCTTGTAAAAAGAGATATTGTTCAATAATTATAGCATGTGAAGCTCACATTTTTGTATAGATTCAATTTTCCCCAATTATTGTTAAAATATCAAATAAATCCAGCTTACAGTTTTTCTTTTTCTTTTTTTAAGATTTATGACATTAAAGCTGTGGTAACTGCAGGATATTGGCAAGAAATACAAACAAGGGCACTGAGAGTAAAATGTGACAGACGCAAAAAAACTGCTTGGTGTTTAGAGGGTTAATTTGAATAAAACTTCAGCTGTTATCACCTCTCATGCAGCTGCAACATTCGGCTCAGACACACACAAGCAGCAACTGCATTTCCAACTGTTGGGAACATCTTCTGCACACTGTCTGATAAAATACATGCACACGTTTTCTCTCTAAATCATGTTCTCTGCTTGGCATTTTCTATTCTACGACAGATGTGTGGAAATAAACCTTTAAATTCTTCCTTGTTTTCTAAATGATGCAACCTAATGTTGTTGTTGCTGCTGCAGAAAGTAGATATAGCCTGTGAGATATAAGTTATGATCTTTATCACATGGTGTTAACCACAATGTGATGACGTGGCGCTGTGTGACAGTTAAGGAGCTCCCTTACACAGATATTTATCTAAGCGACTACAGCTCTGGGTCAAACACACGGGGCCGGAGTGTGGTTAAGATTTTAGACTTTTCAGATGATTAAATTTGTTTTGAAGTCTTCTCATGAAACCACAAGCACAGATCCCTCACACACATGGTAAATTAACTCTTCAAATCTGTGTTTTTAAAATGTAGATTAAAATGCTGCAGACTGCAAAATACCAGCACGTCATGGAAATATTAGGAGGGTTTTGAGCATCATTTCCTGTTTGTATATGTATTTTATATCTTTGTGATCTCCACTAAAATGAAAAATGAAGTAGTTTAGGTTTGACAAAGTGGGAATCTGTAGTAAATAACACCCAGAGACTGCTGCAGATCTGCACATTCTTAGTTAAAGCTGCACTTTGGATGTTTTTGTGGCAAATTGAAAATTGGTAAAATGATAAATAGACAGTAGTATGGACTAATATCGCCCATGGACTGTATATAAAGATGGACAGCTCTACAGCTCTCCAAAAGTGAAGCCAAAACATATAGATCGCCCCCTGGTGTCTGGCTGCAGTACAGGTCATAAATCCGGCCCCCTATGAAGTATCGTCTGAATCCTGCCGGCGGGACAGAAACGCATGTGTTTTCTTTGAGAAATCGACAGAAAAACACTGTTTATCGTAGAAAGAAATTGTGAAAACAGACTGCTATCACCGACATTTCGGACAGTCCTTGAACGTATCATCAGTTACTAAAGTTTCTGTTAGAAAAAGTGACCAACACGAAGCTTAAAATTGTGATATTTCTGTCAGAACCACTAAAAAGTCTCTTGTAATAACTAGATCCTGTTAAAAACATTAAATTCTGCTCCTCAGAGACACTGTGAAGACATGATTGATTCTGCTGAACTTTCAAATGACAAATATTCACTGAAAATCAGACAGAACTGCCGGATGTTTTGGCTCCAAATGACGTCACTGGTGCAAGATGGCAGCACCTGAAACTGGGATATTTTGGCTCGACTTTTGAACGGTTGGAGGAAGTGGAGATGTGCTGTCCATTCTTTATACAGTTTATTTATTTGCCACTAGAAGGACTTTCATCATTTCACCACATTCAGACACCGACAGCAGCGGATGCAATGCAAGCAGCGGTTGAGAGTTTAATGCCTTGCACAAGGACATTTCAACACTGTTTCATGAGCTGGGAGGACTTTGAGGTGTCTAATGCTGAAGAGAGGTTTGGGTTGTCAGTAAACTGCACTGTTGTGTTTGATGGTGAACCACACTGCACCAGATAACAGTTTGTTTTGAACTCATTCTCAGGTTTGTAGTTCGCCACGTCCTGTGTGGGGACGAGCGGCACAGTTTTCTCTCCGGGAATTTGATGCGTTTGACACAATTACTATGATATTTTCAGGTGCATTTTTACACATTTAAAACTAAACATGTGTTTACCTGGATCCTCCAGGCTCCCAAACTGGCAGATCTGACTGATGCTACTGATCCAGCTGTTCATCTCCTCCTCCGTTTTGGCCACCAGGTAAAAAACACGAGACGAGGTCTTCACCACGAAGAGGTGCTTCCCGTGAAAGTCTCGCTTTATCCTGAGCTGCCCGTCCAGCATTTCCACCTCACACTCCTTCAGGTCGATGGTGCGGATCGGCTTTTTGGAGTTCTTGCTTTGATAATATTCCAGTACATCCGGATTGCCGCACATGCGTCCTCTTCGAAGCACAAACCAGCGTTTCCTCCATGCCTGCAGGAGAAAGGGAGGTCAGGATCAGTTTGGGCTCCATTCACAGGACTGCATGGCAGTCATGGCTTCCCCAAACTGTTTCATTAATCATGGGAATTATATCACAGCTCCTGTTCACAACGGCTTACTTAGCAACTCTTTTTTTTTGCTTTTGATATGGTCAGTAAGCGGAACCTCAACTCAGATTTCCCAGAAGTGCAGAGAAGAGGAAGTTCACTGTATTTAGCAGAAAACGTCGAACACAACGAAAGAGTTATTTATACAGTACTTGTTTACTGCCTTATACTAAAGACTTACTGACAACCTAATACTGAAACTGTTTACAGGTATTTATAGGTCCAGATATCTACTTGTCATATGTAACGCCCCAGCGTCACAGCGTGCCATTTGCCGTGTAAGGTGTCAAATTTCATATAAAAAAAAACAGAACAATAATAGCACTGCAGCACGTACACTTTCACACTTGGTTTCGTGGCCGTGTGCATTGTCAGGGTGGAGCCTGAACCTAAAACAAAACTTTTTTTTGTTTTGTTCTGCATGTGGGCAACCTGTTCCTGTTCAAGTCAATTGGTAAATGATCTGTTTATTCCAGGAAATGGTAAGACGTGCCACAGTTACCACCAAACACATATTTAAGAGGAAACCGTAACTAGACAGATCGCTTTTTGATCCTCCAGAAGTTTCAATCATGGAAAGTTTGAGCTCTGAAATAGGAGTTGTTTTGTTTTTATAGATGCTGGAATCCAGAGCCGCCATAACAGTGATTATTTTTCCACTTTTAAGAGTGTTTATAGGATGTTTTTATTAAAGTTAACCACTTTTTCAGTCTGTTACCTGCAGGCTAAAGCCCATATTTCTCTCTCTGTGGGTATCATGCATGTTTAATGTCATCAAAAGGAAATCAAAAACAAGCTGAGGTGTTCATTAACTAGTTTTACCCCAGTTTTATTTATCCTAAGCAGATTGAGTTTGTTTAGCTGCCGTTTTGTAGCAGAAGTTTATCCTCTAAATGATGTTTATGTTTGACCTTCACTATACTGAGTTTTTCCTCAGAGAGTGTTTTCACGTTCCTCTGCTGCAGGCGGAGGCGTCTGTGCACTTCCCTAAAATCAGGGATTCAAACGTGCACCAGGCGACTTACATCACTACTTGGAAAAGCCAATCAGAAGCCAGCAAAGACCCCCGAAACATCCAGTGCAGAGCGAACATGAAAGTCTGAAATCACACTGTAATATAAGTTTGTATCAGCTGCTGCAAGTGGCAACAAACAAGCTGAAAGATTCTGATCTGTTGGCCGACACTTTCAACCACAGAATCCACATCTGAGTCTGGAGGCCAAAACATGTCGGCTGAATCCATCCGATGTTTCCACCAGACCAGAAACTAAAACTTGGCCTAAATAGACATTTTATTAGGTGACTTATGACTTATTTAGGGCTTGATACTTCACCTTGAACCTCGACCAACGTATAGCCGTGAGTCAGTAAAGTATTAAATAAAGAAATAAAAATATTAGTACACAAAAGAGAATGAAAAGTGAAATAATGAATGAATTAATAAATATTAAATTATAAATCTATACATATATTTTTGAAATTAGTACACAAAAGAGAGTGACAAGTGACATTATGAATAAATAAATAAATAAATTAATTAATATACACATTTTTTTTTAATTAATACACAAAAGTGAGTAACAAGCTACATAAGGAATAAATAAATAAATAAATATACATATATATATATATATATTTTAAATGAGTAAACGAAAAAGTGTGACAGGTCACATAATGAATAAATAAATAAATTTTTAAATTAGTACTCAAAAGAGAGAGACAAGTGTCATAATGAA
>CAFUXE010000425.1:276342-288446 GCA_903364295.1 Serranus cabrilla | reverse complement strand
GGGGGTTCTGAAATATACGAGGAACTTGCATATAATAGGAAGAACTCGCTACGCACACACACCCACAAAACAACGAGGCCGAACTCGTCACTCGCAACCTGGAAGCCTGCATCAGCGTCCTTGAGGTGATTGCACATCCTGAGGTGATCAGGCTTTACTGTCAACAGTCAGTCACTCACTCAAACCCCCGTCCACTGATTAACCATCTACTTCAAGAACCTGTTTTTGGTTTGCAGGCTACAACGCTAAATAATAGTCCTATCTTTATAAATGCATATTCAACATAGCCTTTTTGCTGTATTAAGTGCTTACAAAAGAGGAGCCTTGGGGTGGGAGGATGGGAGATTCTCTGATTTCCCTGTATAGGACCATCCTCTCAAAGAGCAAGACGAAGAAGAAAAAGGTCGTAAGACTACAGTAACATCACATACTACTCGTTTTGATCACCCTGTTTGAACACTTAGAAGCTAGAGATGCGTCGCTGCCCACTGATAATGCTTTCAGCCTCCACTCGTTTGGCATTTACCACATGGGAACCTGATTATGTCACTTTGTCGATGGATTCAATCAGAAGATATTTAACTGTTCTACGCCGGATTATCACAGATAAAAAAAGTCTAAATGCTAAAGGGCAAAATCTCCTCCTCAGATCCAACACAACTGTTCTGGAGCAGCGTCTGATGCTACACTCATCCATCACACACTGCACAATGGAAGCCAAAACAAAGCTTTTTAAATACCAGAGAGCTGACTGAGATTAGACGTGGAAGTTAAATGTCAAGACGCCCGGCTGCGGTTCCCCTCTCCGCAGCGCCGCCTCACCGGTGGCTCCAGATCGCAGCCGCCCGGTGGAAATAAGAAATCAAGAGATGCTTCACCGTGAAGGCGAGGGGGAAACGAACCACCAAAGATAGCAAGAATAAAGTCTAGTGTACGTAGAAAAACAGCGCATGGAGCAATGTGCTTTAAAAAACAAAGAAAACAGGGGAAATAAACAGCAAAACTTAGATTTTTAGAGCCCAGAATGACAATGACAGCACCTTGCGTGTCACGACAGGTTTCCTCAGAAAAGTATTTGGTGTTTTGTCAAAACATCGTGAGGACTCTTATTGTTCAATTTCCAATTTCAGGACATTACATGACAGGGGCCATTTGGCAAAACAATATTTAACATAGTCATGGCTTTATCAACACTACCTGAGTTACATTTAATAATTCTGTATTTATTTTTTTCTGAAAAGTAACAGCCCAGAGCCATTCTTTCAAGGAGTATTTCTCGTCAGTACATATAGATCTCTCTAGTAATTAAAAGATAAAAGCAATTAGTTTACATAAAGTGCTATTAATCCACACATTAACCAAGTCGTTATCTTCTAGAGAAAAGAAACCTGGACAGTTATGTTGAAGAAACCGATCCTGAACCGGAGATGGGGATGAACGTGTGACACAGCTGGCCAGTTAGCAGTTAGCAAATTTGGGCTCCCTAGACTTAATTAGATTTCGACGTGAGCTCTTGAGCAAAAACCACTTAAGAGTTTGTGCAACAAACTGAAAACGCACCTTAAAACATTTTGAAACCACACCAGCATCTCGGGTGATGATTCTGTAGCTCCACATGACCCATTTCCAACATAGCATGGATCACACGGTGTTATTGCACACTGGTTTGCAAATGTAAAATGTTAACAGTAAAAACATAAAAGTACAACTCATCTTCACATTTCGACACAGTTTGACAAAGTGGCTAGTCAGGGAACCGGGATTAGTATTGCGATCGTTGTGTTACTGTTATCTTTGTGTGGCGATGATGAACACTGACCTCTGACTCATTCATTTCAACAGTAAACATGCAGGAAATATAATGCCGTAAGACAGAAAAGTAAAGACCAAATGCTGAGTCAGAAAAACAACAAAAAAAATCAAAGTCGTAAAATGTTCCTTTGACGAGAGGAAGTTGAACAGTTTGTACACAAAAAGAAATGCAGGCAAAATGATCGGGATCATCCTGAGTCTTGCTGCTGAACAAATAGCACAAAACGCAGGAGGCGTCACCGGTAGCAACGACTCAGCTCCTAAAATCAGGATCCATAGGTTATATATATCTATATGAATCTGGATTTAAGAACAGTATGTACTGACCTCTTAGAAATCTGCATGAAATGTATGAGAAGCTTCAAAGATGAAAAGATTTTGCCTTTAACGGAGACCTGGTTGTCATAATAAAACGATGAAATGAAGGGGCGTCGCTTTCCTTCAAATTGGGCACTTCTGTACCTGTGCTCTGGGGTCATACTGCAGTGCAGATAACACTAATCATGTTAGGGCAGACAAACAGTATAAAAGAAAAAGCAAGCGATTCATTTCGGGGCTCTGATTTTCCCTAAAAAAGGACTAAAGACGAGGTTCTCCCTTCCTGGATGGGGCCTCGCCTACGAGCTTCCACTTAACTTACAGTTTAAAGATCTTAAATTCCACGACTTCAAGGCATTCTTTGCAAAAAGAGTGTGTTCTCCTTTTCCTCCGCGATGGATTCAAGCGGTCACACGGATGTGTATGTATAACGTCTAACATATCTACAATGAACTCATTTGAATGCGTGAAGAAAGAAAATGAGCGAGGCATCCCATAGTCAGACTGACGGCTGCCGCAGTTCAACAGGATCAAGGCTTAGGGAGGTGCGATCCGTGACACCTTCCTTTGTTGAACTCCCGCCACGAGACAAACAACTATCCCAGCTCCAAAGTTCCTTTTATCGTGTTGGAGAGGCACCGATCAACTCCTTTAACGTCCCTCCAGAGTGTGAGAGTGTGTGTGTGTGTGTGTGTTTGTCTGATGCCCCCAAAGAAGTCTGTTTGTTATTCCACCGGAGAGATTCCAAAGAAAATCTGTCATGCTAAAACTATCAATGTTTTCACAGTTGTCACTTTTATCTGTCCGACAGGATTCATGATTCCCAAGGTAGATAATCGCAGCACCCAAAGGAGAAGAAGGTAAGTACTGGGAAGCATCTACCTCACTGATCAGGTCCATCCTTGGTCTCATCATAAACTACTACTCTTTTTGGATCTGCAGCAGAGGAGGAGAGAGGAGGCAGAGGGTCAATATCATAAGAAATAAACATTAAAACAGAATGATGAGAGATTAAGTTCAATACGTTTAGTTTACCTTGTTTTTGCAAGTTGAAAATGAATTCCATTTCTGCAGAAAGAGAAAGAGACGCATATTATTACAGCATCTGAACTCAGAATACATTATTGTTTAACACACTGGGAAATCAAATCTTATGAGACTTGAAAGTTAGAATCCTTAAGATTTTAGTCAAACAAAACGGCAGATTCCATCATTCCTGCACTAGATTCAACTCGCCTTCGTGCACTCGAGGGATTCACAGGAAACATGCAATCCAGCATTTTATCTTATCAATATCAGGTTTATTTTTCACTCTCCCACAGCTGAATCAGAGCTGTGCTTCCACTGCGGGAAAATCCACACTGAACATTTCCTGATTTACATTAAAATCATTCAAAACAATAAGTAATAAGTAAAGATTTGTCAGAGGTTAGCACTCTCCATAACTGCTCATCCTAAATTTCATTTTCAGTATTTTGGTCAGAGGATTATTGTTAATATTTCCAAGGAAAACCTTTGCACTTTGCACAGGTGTAATTATTATTACCTGACATATTTAATAATGTAACCAGATAAACTATTGAAGGTATGAATGACATCTTATATGAGTTGACTTAACAAACAGAGCAGAAGTCATAGTTACCTTTAGTGTGATAAGTGACAGCAGCTTTAATATCAAAGGACCCCCAGCTACACCTTGTGCCAATGTCTTTAGAGTGGGCCTGTTGTTTGGAGGAGCCAAACAGCACAGTGGTTATCTGGCCCTGCGCAGGCTTAGCACTGGTGTCTTTACTGGCAGCCGACACAGCAGAACCTGCACCCTTGGCCTCAACTTTTGTCTTTTCCTGGCCACATGGCTGCAGCTTGTTCTCCTCCTCGCTCATCACACAAGCAGGAGAACAAGCGTTAGACACATTGCAAGGGGCACAAGTCCTTTTCTCGGGGTCTTGAGCCAAAGTGCCGGGCTCTAAGAACGACGGGCTAACATCAAAGCAGGGCTGGGCGGCCTTGGTCGCGGCGGCCTGACACTCGCTTTGAGGTGCGACCACAGTAGTCTTGTCCTCCGCAGGCACCTGGCCGCCTCCTCCTTCTGGCCCCAAGTTGGGCTCGTTGATGAAGGAAAGCCCCCACTGATTCTGGAAGATATCTCCCAAGGCTTTCTGATTTGTCTGAGCAGCCGGTGGGTCGTGGTGACGAGCACTAGGGAGCACAGGTTGCATATTTAAAGGGTAAATTAAAAGAGTACACTTTCTAAGCTCATATGCTTCTCCATCTACAGGACTGGTTGTGGAGCTACAGTTACTTTCCAAAGGAGATGCTACATTCTCGCCACTTGGGATAGATGGGGCTGGTGGAATACTACTAGCAGCAGGAGCAAAGAAGGTGCCCACTGGGCAGCCGTTTCCGTTTCCAGAAACTGGGCCATTAGTAAAGCTAGCTGAGGTGATAGTTTTCATAGCAGACATAGGGACCTGTGACAGTCGAACAGGAGGAGGCAGTGCCTCTCCTCCACCTTGAGCTACTTTGTTGAGGTTCTCTTTTACTTTACTTGCATAACTGATCTTGGGAACAATTTTTGCACTGCTATTGTCCACAGGAAATACTGGAGGGGGCTTAAACAAAGTCCACGAGTCCTCTTTTGAAGGGGAGGAAAGCTTGGCTTTGTGCCTTTCCTCAGTCTTTTTACCAACGCTGCCAACTGCTTTGCCATCAGAGTTTTTCCTCTGAGTCTCCCCCAGTGAAGCCTCCGGTGCAACAGCCCGTCTAGCTGCTGACTGAGCTTCTGCTTTATGGGCGGCTCTGAAGCCATCCAGTCTAGAAGTCACTCCCTTCTCAGCCGTCTCCAGATTAAACGCCCCGTGCTCTTGTGTAGTGTTGCCCTGCTGCATGTCTCTCTCCTTTTCTCTTATCACATTGTCAGTGTTCTTGGTGTTGTTACATCTGGCCTTGCGTTTCTTCGGAGTAGTATATCCACCTTCTGAGCCGCTGCCATCATTGTCCTTGCTAGAATAACCATTTGTGATTAAGCCACAGTTTACAACGCCATTCTGAAGCAACATAGAGTCTTTCTTATCCAAAGGTTGGCCCTCGTGATGATTCAAATCCAGAGCCTTTTCCTTGTCATTTTTAAGGTCCATATTCTTCTTATGGTCCAATCCTTTGCTGCTCACTTTTGGAACAGTCGTGTACAGCTTTTGCGTTGACTTCTGCTTCACATTTGTGTTACTTGTGTGTCTGTTACCATTGCCGTTGGGGGGATGCGACATACCAACAGTATCAGACAGATGTGGATTCTTCTCCCCCTCCTCCTCACTGATGTTTACTTTTTTAATGCCTGAAAAGGGGAAACAAAATCAGTTTACATGGAAATGATACAACACCTCAAACATCCTTTCCACTAGCTGACATTAAACTGTCCAACTACAGGGTGAAGAAGAAGAAATGCTGTCAAAAGGATTTTTAAGGCAATGATGAGCAACATCATGACTCAGATGCTGTAACTACCATCATACTTATACTCAAAATGAGTCAAAATAATTATCAAATTATTCATATTTTGCGTTAAAAGTTTGCGATCCCCTTCGCTATAAACTGGTGCGCTCTATGTAAACCCCAAATGTGCATCTTACATTTGATAATCCATTTACTGTGTTCATAGTTTGTCTTTTCTGATGAATCATCACAGCAGTTAGTGTTGTTAAGAAAGCTGTGTTGTCTGCCAACATGTATCTGGAGCAGGGAGACCGACAGGATGAGTGGCACTGCTAGTTTACACTTATGGTGTTGCCTAAACATGTATCTCCTTACATTGCAAGATCAGCTTGGTGCTCTCTGTGTTTAACCCCTTGGCGTTCAGCGCAGTGGATTTTTAGGGGGAGACAGGGTGTACATCATCTGAAAGCACTGTGTCAAGATGTTCTAGCCATTAATCTGTTATAAAAAATTAACCAATCAATTAATTAAACCTGTGTAATAGGGCTGTAACAGAACATTTCGCTTTCTGGAGTCCATTTCCACGCTTTACTATGCCCCATAAGTGGTTGTAGCGATTTTGTTTTTGATGCCATTTGTTACACAAATTAAATGCTGAGTTATACCATTTTTTTATATATTGAGAATGGATGACAGTTGTCGATACCCCTCCAGAATATTACATCAATACACAAAGAAGTCAATGCTGTGATTTGGTTTCAAAAACTCTGTATTTCTGGCAAACACT
The DNA here is from genome assembly GCA_903364295.1 of Serranus cabrilla. Classification (NCBI taxonomy): domain Eukaryota; kingdom Metazoa; phylum Chordata; class Actinopteri; order Perciformes; family Serranidae; genus Serranus; species Serranus cabrilla. The sequence goes on along the minus strand of CAFUXE010000425.1, from coordinate 282,097 downwards.
TCTGTTGTGTAAACGGCTGAGAAACCCTCACATTGTCAGTATGCGCCATCCATCCTCTGAGAGCTCTAGGTCTCTAGTTTATGGTTGTAAAGTTTCATGAGGCTGCCATTATCCTAGAGGGCACAACAGGTCATGTTATATAGCCGGGTCAAGCTTAAAACATGCTCTCACTGCAATGAAATGGCTACGACAGGGACTAACATCATCACACATGAATACATTTAGGCTCACTGAGCCTCAAGTCGCCAGTAATATCCAGTTAATGCAACTCCAATACTGATTAGGGACCCCAGTATGCAGAAATATTCAAATATAATAAGCGAAAAATACATTTTAATGCATGAGAAAACCGATGTGGTTTTAGCATGTATTATATGTCACAACGCTCAGCTGCACACTGGACTGTTTGTCATTATCTGATCCGACATCGCAGACCAGTTGCTGCAGGATGTAAAAGGAGGGCTAGGCAGCATATATGATATACATTTGGAGTGGCAGTGAACCACAAATAGGTCTATGCATTGCAGTGAGGCTCTGTCAACGTGGGGCTTCAAATTCTACGGTGCAGCCCCTCATGTCTGCGGGCACAGCACACGCAAGCTCCTGCACACAGCCTCGCTGCACCTATCACACAGGAGCACGCTCATTTGCATTGCAATGACAATGCAACAGAGTCTGTTGAGCTGCAGCAAACCTTATCTCTATCAACTGGTTATATTCGAGTTGCTGCGTGGCTTTACGTTGACTGGACAACATGCAACAGGCCTGTCAGAGACGGCTAACGTTAGCTAATGTCAACTAGCCATCGACTCGCGGGGTATTAACGCCCTCTGACACCAGGAGGAGCTGATTGTGCGATAAGACAGCCGACTAATATCCGCGACCCATGTGGGGAAAAGAGTACAACGGCATGCCAGTGCTGCAAAGCACCGGGGTTGCACAAAAAACACTAACTAGCCGGGTAAGCATAGCGTTAGCTCGCGGAGATATTCTAACATGGCCGACAGGAAATGGCAGCTCAGAACATTCCAGTGGAGCCGGCTCGCTTTTCCTAAACTGGACACAAGCACGCTGAAATGAATAAGACACAAGATTTTAACGGTTGTTGGGAGTGCATCGCTACGCATGCATAATAAATAACGCTTTTAATAGCACACATTGTGACCCAGCGGGGTGTTTCTGGCATATTTTGTTTAAAAAGAAAAGAAAAATGGGTGGTGAAACCGGCGCACAAGGTCAATCCCCGATATGTCAAACCACCACCAGCGACAACTGTCACGCAACGTCAGCTAGCCGACTGGCTAGCTAACTTAACGGTTGCTTTCTGGTCCCGACAGTGGCCAAATATCTTATTAGTCTTCTCAGCAAGCTACTCATCCGCTTTCCTAAATAACCCAAGGCAACAGAAAATAGTTTACATTAATAACAGCTAGCTAGCAAGCTACGCTCCCAATCAGTTAACGTTACTTAGCAAAATGCTACTCGGCTGGTTGACATTAGCTGACTAAGGCTAGCAGCCGTTAGCTCACTTTTCCGGATGGCCCAACCTGTTTTCTTCGTCTGCGTTTCCTGATGCTGGCGCTGGAAGTGGCTCTGATCATTTTTTACACAAGTTGTATGTTGGGTAGAGTGTCTGTCCTCTCCGTGGTGGTGGTATTGCCTTTCTTGTGCCCGATCTTTGGGCTGTTCCTCCATTGAAGAGTGTAGGATGTCGGACTTGTTCAGCCACTATGTGTTAGCTCACGGGGTAACAGTCCAATCACTACCAGAGTAAAACGGAAGCTATTTGCAGCCTCTGTAAACGTCAGCAGTAAACGTCTAAAAATGGCTCTGTTTTGGGTGGTCACCGCCACGAAACCCCGTGCCGAGCATTTGTGCTGAGTTATGCAGGGAGTATTTTGCACGACTTTTCAGATAGCGGCACATGTTTTACACCAAAACAGCGCACAAGTGATATTTTTTAATATCCTCTCGGGGTGGGAAATATAACGGGGTGGGGTTCGTGTGAAAATCATATGACCGGAGGCGCTGCCACGTCTCCAGCCACTGGACACTTTTAGTGGAGGGTCCCGGGGAGAACAACCCCACTCCCAAAATGGAACTTAGAGCAGATTCAACACCCGCTGTCCTCAGACAGGCTTTATTATTTGTCAGAAATGTAACACAGGGAAAAAGAAAAGAAAAACTATGAGATTCCCATTTGCTGTTTCCAACATCTGAACCAAAAGAAGCAACAATAAATAGTCATAACAAATAATAAAAGTGCATTTCACACCAGTTTTTTTATATACTTCAATATGTTGTTCAATATGTTCATTTTAAATGGCATATTTAAATAAATCACACATTATATACATACAGAAATATACAGTTTTTTTCATGAGATTATTTTGTTTTGCACAGATTTTGCTCATTACTGACAACAGATTGTTAAGTAGATTGTTGTGTTTTGTAATATGGACAGAAATATAAGAAAAATAAATATACATCTGTTCTCAGTCATTACCAATATATTTCTCAGTATTTAACACATGTCAAAAAGAAAAAAATATAGAAGTGTTTGTCCTTTTGCTGTTTCCTACATTTGAACCAAAATAATCATAACAACTGATTTACCAATTTAACATAAATCATAAGAGAAATGCATGTTGAATTTCTACGATACATTATTTAAAAAAAGAAGTTAGTGTCATGAATATTGGAAAAAAAACAATGTTATACATATTGAACTATTTGCATTTTTATCTTCAGACTTTGGTTACTTTTCTAACAAATAATAACTATCTAATAGCTGTTTTTACAATTTCTTTCTGCAATAAATGGTGTATTTTTTTGAAGAAAACATGTTTCAAACTGGCCAGGAGTATTTTGCAGTTATTTTATTTAAAAAATATGCCGATAATATACATTAAATATCTGTATTTTAAAAAAAAAAACGTTGGAATAATCTTTTTTTAAATCAGATTTATCAGATAAACTAAACTTGTGTGTTTTTTTTCTCTTTTTCTGATTTACTACTTCATAACTGTGTTATTCTGCACAAAAGAAATTTCACAATTTTAGCCATGATTGTGCTAATTCCATAGAGCTGCAGGACTTATATATCATGTATATATATTTTATTTATGCAGTGAAATATAAAAAGAAAATACAAAAAAACCGCCCTTGAACAGCTTGAGGTTCAGACGGATAATATCCCAGACCGTGCATATAAAGATACTTAAATAAATAGATAAATAAATCCTCATCTTACACTGATTTAAACAGGAAAGTCTCTATTAAGTGGCCAAAACTGCTCATATGGGACATAACAGAGCAGACAGCGCCCTCTGGTGGCTGAAGATAAAAAGTGTCTGATTCAGCACCGAGCATGATGCAGTGAAAGTTGAGTGCTGGTGATACATTTTGCAGTAATGTAACGCAATAAAATTACGATGTATTTTCACGGTAAGATGTGACATTATTGGAAATATTTTCGTTCTAATAATGTCTTCTAATAAATCTCACAGTCCTTGTCTTATAACTTTTTGTGTGTGTGTGTGTGTCTTGATGTCTGCAAACCTTTCTTACCGAGGGTCTTCTCATAATTCACTCTCTGCAATTCAGAAGAAGAGCACATTTATATTTCACACAGACTCAAAGTGCTGGACCTCCTTCTCTATACATGCATGTGACATTTACATTTTAGTTAAATATTAATGTGACAGCTTCATATGATGACAGGATTTATTTTTAATCTGAGCTCGGTTTCTACAGATGGCCTCAGTCCTCTGGCATACATACGTACATACATTCATGCTGATTTAGGAATATTTTTAAAATCTATATAGTGAGCAAATTATGGGAATGGTTAAAGAGACCGTTATTGCACTTTTACCCCATGGAAATAGTGCAAGGATTCAGAATAATCTTCATAAATAAGAAAGTTACACAGTGAGGTATTCAGTATTTTCATCCCATCCCACTCTCGGGATTGAAATGTATGTTTTCTTTAACAGATCGCCAGAAATAAACAGTTTGTAATAACGAGATCCTGTTAAAAACATTAAATTCTGCTCCTCAGAGACTCTGTGAAGCCATGATTGATTCTGCTGAGACCAACGGTCACGTGACAAATATTCACTGAAAATCTGTTTACACAGAGCTGAGAGGAGAGGACAGGAGAGGCTTTAAAAAGGCAAATAGTTTACTATGTATAGCATGTAGAGACTCATTCTTCTTACAATATTTATGACTTGTAGGCACTTTGAAAAGTGTTGTATGTATAAATTCTATTTTATTCCATTAAAAAATATATATTTTATCATAGAAAACTTGCATTTTTTTAATGATTTTTATTCTGCACAAAAGATGAGTTATTCCCACTTTTAGCCATTATTGTGCTGATTCCATAAAGGTAAAGGACTTTATATATATCTTATATAATACATTGAAATCAAGGCTACAGTGAGTAAAATGTAAAGTCAGCAAAAACCGCCCTGAAACAGCTTGTTGGGGTTTAGAAGGTTTAATCATTTCTTTATTTCATAATGACCAACAAAGACTTTCAGGGATACATTTGTCTCTACAGAAAAGAAGAAGAAAAAGAAACAAAAAAACTACAGCGAGACCATTTATTATTTGTGTGTCACTTAATTGGGCTTTTGTTAAACACCAATATTCCATCCAGTAAGTAAAACAATATGTTTCTATAAATGTTCTCATGCACTCCTGATAAAATAAATCTCTTGTCAGTCTGCAGGTTTGAAACTGAAGATCTGAGCTGATGGTTTTTAGTGAAATAATGGTTAAAAAAAAAGTGTGTCATGCCAAAAAATCAGTAAACAGTGATGTTTAAAAATCTGGAAAATGTACCTTTCACTTCCTCTGAATGCATGAAATATCCAAACTCTGACACATTTGACACGTGATGTAAAAAATACTCAGTACCCTGGATTTCTGCAGCCTAAAAAGATTCAGATCACTAAATTTCCCGGCAGAGTTTCTGGACACTGTCAACCATCAGTAAATTACAATAAAATAAATGTATGTTTGGTAGAGATTTGCTACAGTGAAGCTACAGTTACTGCACACACAGACATGTTTCCAAACAAAGTGTGAGATGCTGACTGTCACAGACGGTCCACTGAGGTGTAATGTTTAAAGCGTCAGTGCTGAGAGAAAGTGCATTTCTTTGGAGGTATTGAAAATTCAAAAGAAACCTTCTGCATGTCATCTTAATGTCCCAGTGGCACTGGACATGCAGCCATGTTGCTGAGGACTCCCAGCCTGAAAATGTTTCAGTGAAGAGAGCAGAATTAAAGGTATCCAGTGTCTTTATGCTCCTCAGTCGTCGTGTGGTCACAGCGCGGCCAGCTGGTCTTCATGTCGTAGCACTTTGTAGGTCAGCCAGTAGAGGACATTGAACATGAGGAAGCTCATGGGGAACACGGCTCGGGAGATGGTGTCGATCCTCTTCGCTCGATCCACAAAGCGCCGGCGGATGTCGTAGAAACCTAAACCAGGAGGGAGATCTGCAAAGACCGGGGTCGCGTCCATTTCCGGCGCACCTCCTGCTGACAGAGCCAGTCCAAAACTCTGGAAGAGTAAACCCTGCTGGGCCAGCTCCTCCTCCTGGAAGGACACACAGCACAGAGTGAGAGAATCACACTTTCACTGTTTTTATTTGACTCACTGTGGCTTTGTGCTTCATTGCAATATATATATAATGTAGAAGTCCTGCAGCTCTGTGTAATCAGCATAATCATGACTCGAA